>JAQFYG010003478.1:0-12493 GCA_034694325.1 Entomobrya corticalis | reverse complement strand
TATGAAAAGCAGTTATGTATTTACTGAATGCCTGTAAACACGTTAATAAAGCAAATCAATCAATCAATCAATCAATCAATGTCCCGGTGCAGGTTTTTATCAGAATATTTTGATCCGAATGCACGTGAATAAACAAAAGCCAATCTTTGCTATGATTATCTTTTGCTAAGTCTTGTTCTTCTGAAGAAGACGGCTGCGAGTCATCGCCACACGCTGAGTTGATAAAAAATTAAAACAATACCATATTTAGTTAGATTGCATGACAGTAAACTAAATGTTTAAACCTGCCAAACTTGAAACGTTAGCACGGTAGACTACCAAATTACCATTAAAAATTGAACATGCGCTGCCAGTTATTAGTACCGCAAAAAGAGACTAAACATCACTAATTATCAAAACTGATTAATTTGGTTACGTTCAAGTACTTACTACAATCCACAATCTCGTTCCTACTGATCCTTTCAATTTTTGGTTTGGCAGGCTCTTTGGGTTTTCCAAGTTTTTGCTGTAGAATGCATGGCACACATAGATGAATAAGCGCCCCGATTATTACAGTAGACAATATCGGTTTTGAAATAAAACCTTTCATAATGTATTTTGCTGTTTGTGAACGATCACTAAAAGTTTGAGCAATTCTTAGCCCTAATATAACTATCTTAAAAAACCACAAAAAAATAGAACAAGTTTTGGATTCTCAGATTTGTATTACGGCAAACAAATGGAAATATATTTTCTAAGAACAAGCACTCTGGGCCCAAATATATTATTTTAACAAGTTTGTCATTGTCATACTTTTATGAATTTTGCAATTTTTACCGAAATGTATTGTCTTCAGGCCATTGTCAAACCGCTAGAAAACCAGAAATTCCTAGTATTTTACACTCGGTTTAACACATGTATTGAACGCGCACAGGGGAGGCAGGAACATTGTTAATTTCAAACGATTTTAAATAGATACAAACGATTATGCTACACATTGACCAAAAAAATTATTTTCCCTTTACTCTTGATTAATTTCCATTTGATATAATTTTAAAGCAATAAAATATCGGAATATTTTCTATAAATATAGCAAAAAACATTGTTGAATCAACTGATGTTTTTATGACTAATTTTTTTGGCTACACTAGGTGTTATAATTTTACAATATAATTTCCTCAGGGATTTTTGCATATATTTTGCAAGTTAGCTTGTAGTATATACCGCAATTACGGAATCAAAATAGACAATGGGCAAAACAAGGGCTTATTTACATACCAATTTCTACTTATGCTAACATTTGGGAACGACTGTTTTTTAAAGGTTGCATATATGAGGCATCTTATTAGATATTGCAAGTTCTAGAGACGCATGCTTAAAGTTAACAATTTCTTATCAATGACAATATTCAGTAAAAATAGTTACCTAGTAATACCTATGGATCGTGCAACTAAATCTACACGGTTTTAACAACGAATATTTTGTGAGACCCAAGGACGATTAACTTTGGGAAATTTACAACTTACTTTAATGTTTTTTGTCACACTATTTTCGAATGTTCAAGCAATTATGAACAGTTGTTTAAGGACTATTTGATGTTACAATATTTATTAAGGCTCAGAAAAAAATTATTAACTTTCTCCAAGACCACGCAACGAAAACAGAATCAAAACACCAGTAGTACGTATCACGGAACAATGGTAACTGTTCGAAAGTCAATTTTATGGAAAAAGGAGGATTAGATGACAGAGAATGCTTTCAAAATGTCAAATGATGAAAAATGACTGTCTACAAGAAGTGAAGGTGATGAGAAAACACGATGCACCTTCTTCCGCTGGGAAACAGTGTAAATAATTTGCAAAAAATAGCTTGTGAAAAATGCCCCTGCGAAACTGTAAATAAGTTGACGGTAAAACAACTTGTGATTTTAAGGTTTTTATTACACAAAACACAGAAACAAAATATAGACAAATATACAAGAGTTTTTTTAATAGAATATAATTTAAAAATAGCAAAAAATTAACAAATATTAGGCTCTACTGAGGACCAATTGTTCCGGTCTACAATGTATTTTACTCTAGTAGGCGTCGTGCCCAGGTACACTAACTCTGGGGCTAAAAGAGAAACAATTTTAACAAAATTGGAAACGATGATACTCGTTACGAGTCTACACAGCGAATAGTAAAAAAGGAGAAGCGATCGACAGATAAGGTGGGATCATTCGACCGACGTTTACTCTTACAAAAAAGTGGGATGACCACTAACAACCAATAAAAATAGAGAGAAATGAACTCTGACTTTAAACATTACCTCTGAAAGTCATAATGCCATTTTCACTATAGCCTTATCCGGATTGGACTAGCTTACCCTTTGATCTTTACAGAATTAGAACTTCAGTTCAGCAAAAGAGTGAATTACTATAACTTGTTAGATGAGTGCCCACACACCACATTATAACACATAGCGAAAAAGAAAAAGACTAAAACGACAAGAGAAGCTTCACGTCAACACGTGCAAGTGCGAAGCACAAGCATCATTTACAATTACATAGAAACATCGAGAAGTGATAATTAAACAAATCTTATCGGATTATGCAGATGAGCAAATAAGACTCACAAAACTCCTGATCCTGACAATATCAACAGTTTTACATTACGATCCACATTTATAAACACTGTTGATATGTAGCTTAATATCAATATAAAGACTATATATATATACATATGTAATCCATTTTTAAAACAATTTCAGGCTCTAAATAAACAAAAATGTCTAAAGGATTGATCTTTACATTTAATAATAATTTAGTGACGCAGAGCCATTCGCAGGGGCGGCTAAAGGCTTCAAGCTTGGCGTGAAATTTTACAAGGAAGGCACCCAAACTAAGTAGAATTTTACTTCCAAAATAAATAAGAGCATTAACGAGTGTCAACAATGGTTTTAACTAACCCAGCAAAAGGAAATTTAATATAGAAATGGCGAGAGGAGTTTGGTGGTGGCAGCTGAAGTTTTTCAGGTGTTGTCTCAAAATCAATTCTGCAGGAATCAGTGCAGTTAAAAATTTACTTTTATTAATATTTGTACAAGGAAATAGTGCTCAATCTTTTTCTAAACAGTTATTGATGCATAAAATGTTTGACAAAAACTGCTGTTCAGTTGATTTTTGAAATCTAACTTTTACTGTAAAAAAGATAAACAAATTTTTTGAGTACCACCCTAATATCGGGGTCGAATGAGACATCCTAACCTGTTGTTTTCTCTTCTGCAACCAAAGAATTGTATTGTATCTTTTTGTCTTATGCGCCAACATAACTAAAATATAGGCCGAAAATTTTAGTGGATCATCTGTCACCGGTCATGGCAACTGCAAAACTGGCTTGGCAGTTTGCCAGGCGTCCGTAAGGGTACTAAACAAACTTAAAGTTTTAAATTGACAACTGAATTGAGCTGTTGCTGAATGGTATACTGCTCAGTAATTCTTGCTGAATTCATTACAGTTCAATCATTTTGGAGGAGTGACTGGATAAAATGACTAATGTTGGCGTTGGCGTTAATGGGGAGGAGGCTACACCAACTGTCACTGTCAACTCGTTACTGGCGTCGATGCAGAATGCCATTGTAGGTGCCAAGCAGACACCAGAGATCATCACAACGTTTGTCAACTTTTATGACGAAGTTGCAATTCGAGAAGCTTTTTAAGTGCTTAAATTAAAGCGATCAACAAGAAAGAAACGGGACAGGAAAGCTGACCTTGAACAGTTTGTGTATGGTCTTCGCAAGGAGGATTGAAAGGGAAAACATGTGAGGTTTGCGGCTGTAGATTTCACTAAAATCTGTTTAGTTCCGGCCTCCCTGGGCGATGAAATACAAGTCCGTTATGAGATCATGGAGCTAAAGGTAAAGTTCAGTGACTTAATCAATGAAGAAATCAAGAAATAAGGATCTGCTGTTGAGGTCATGAGGGATACATTACTTCCTTCTACTTCAAGTGATTTAATTGGACCATTTATTGTCATCATTTAAAAAAGTGAAAGTATGTAGGAAAGAAAGTTAAATGATCTCAAATCATCTATCTACTAAACTCGACAAGGAAGCACCTCAATTTCTGGGCCCATCTTACTAAATTTTAAGGATTTTGCCACTTTCTACACGGATATCATCTTCATCGTCCGCAACGCCACTCAATTTACAACTTAAATAAGATTACTACTTTTTATAATAAAAATACACAAACATATTGGTAACTGTATATTCATCTTGAATTAGTGAATGGGTGTATAATCCACCACTTTCCCTAATAAAACAACACAGTCTCTTGCCGGTAGTCATAATATCCACAACTCAAACGCCTTCTCATTTCGGTCCCCCTGGGAGTATCTCTTGCATGGCAACTCTCAGAGAGAATTCATAATTACATATCATAACTCAGATGTAAATTCAAACACAAGTAATGTCAACGACCCAGTACCAAAAAAATCATATGCTCAAACTGCTGCTAGTCGAAAGATAAATAAGCCTGCAGTCAGCCCACCTACTCCTTCTGAATCTCAAATTATGGCAGAAAGAAATGAACTCGAAATGGGGAAGGGGATCACTGCAGAAACTCCCATAAGTGATGATGAATTTACTTAAGTGAATCCAAAACGATCGAAAAAACCTCGAATTATTGTACAAACAGGGTAAGAAAGTGGAATCAAATCAGTACAAAAGCACATCCGACCAAGACAAGGATCCTTCTCCCCAGATGTGCTCCAGAGACAACAAGAGAGGAAGTACTAGAAGAATTGACTAAATTACAAGGTAATAGTACTTACAAATTACTTACGGTTGACCCGTGGAAAGCGAAATATAGTACTTACTCGTCTTTCAAACTAAAATATGAGCTGGTAAATGCTTCATTAAAAGAATTTTCAAATAATTTAATTTACAACGATAATGTTGATGTAGTTTGGCCAGCCGGAGTTTTAGTGAAGTCATTTAGGCCAGTGTTTGTGGCAACAGCAACCCAGACAAAATCAACATGAAAATTTTCACCTGAAATTGGTAAGGCTTTAAAGCCACTCAAACTTTTTTACTACAGTTTGTGGGTAATTATGACATTTTATTGCTTCAAGAGACGCGGCTTTATAATTTGGAACATATTAATTGGGAGACAATTAGCAAAGTCAGTAAAAACAGTGCAAATAACAGATTCTAGATTTCTATCGGTAGTCCTTGACCCCACAAAAGGAGATTTGCTAATAGTTAATGCTTACTTTCCATGTTATTTACCTGCCAATGATAAACTTATTACTAAATATGTTGGAGTCATAGAACAAAAGCGTTAAATCATAGTGTTTGGAGACGATTAAAATTTCGCGCCGGGCACCTCTAAATTTAAAAAATTGTGCGATGATAATATAAAAATTGTAGATGTGTGCTGTCTCCCAAGCAGTACTTGTAAATTTTATGGTAAAGGGAAAGCCACACAGTCATGGCTTGATCATTTCATTGCTAACGATTTCATTGCACATAAATGCAGTATTCCTTTTATTCTGACTCCCAGTGATTATCTCCCAGTTTTGTTAAAGCACAGAAATATGTGTAGAGTGTACTGTACCTGATCTTAGCTCCGTATGTGAAAATATTGAGAATCAGGGCAAAATTAACTGGAGCAAGATAAGTAATCACGACAGGCAGCTGTATTGCTGGGCATTAGAAAGTAAACTAGACTATGACTTTGAGTTTTGTTTGAAAGAAAACTGTTAAGATCAAGGCCATTGCCAGCAGCTGAAAATCAAATCGGATGAACTGATTTCTCTCACGAAGCAATCTGCAAGTTTTTTAGTGACACAAAAGAAGAAGTGCAAGTGTATGGGTGGAATGGTTAAGTCAAGGAATCTTATGATACAGATTTGCTCTACTAGAATGGTGAGAAAAATGATGACAATTTGTTTGAGAACATGAACTCAGCAAGAAAGTCTTTCAAATATGTATTAAAAAGTGTCAGAAGGGAAATTATAGAAAAGTGAAAGTGGATCTGGTTTGCCCGTATGCGGGCAAGGACTTTACAAAGTTTTGGGCGCAAGTTTGAAGGGAAGAAATGGCCAACAGAGACGCTGAATCTATTGAACTTGATGGAGTTTATGGTGAAAGTGAGATTGAGGTTAGGTTTCAATGGGCAAGCATTTTCGCAAATTTCGCAAAAAGCAAAAAATTTTTGATGCTAATCAATCGAGAGACTGTGAATATTTTGTGTAGAAATACGTTGCTAGTAATATTGGAGAAAGTGCATAGTTTGACAAAAGCTTAATATATAAGCAATGATCGGCTCTGTGTGTTGTAGCTAACCAACAAATTAGGGGGTCTAGGAAAAAACGCATGACGTCGCGGATTTTTGCAATTTTGTTTTACAAATTTTTAAAATTTGGTACACCGGTAGTTTTGAACATGGGAAATCAGATAAAAAAGAATTTTTGACCCCAGAATTATTTTGATCCCATGGGGCAGGGGTAAAACGTAAGAAACCAAAATTTCGAGTTGCGAGTCCAAACTAGATACACCGGTGGTTTAAGGCATGGGCAATTCGGGAAAAATAGAATTTTTGACCTTGGGGGCAACTTGATCTCAGGAGCATGGGTCAAAGTCAAAAATCAAAATTTCGAGTTGCGAGTCCGTAACTCGAATATTTGATTTTTGACTTTGAACCCTCACCTTAGGGTCGAATTGCCCCAAAGGAAAAAAACATTTTTCTCGAATTTTCTATGCTTAAAGCCGCCGGTATACTAAATTTGGGCTCGTATTTCCAAATTTTGATTTTGACCCATGCCCCTGAGATCAAATTGCCCCGAAGGTCAAAAATTCAATTTTTCCCGAATTGCATATGTCTTAAACCACCGGTGTACCTAGTTTGTGCTTCTTCTTTGGGGGTCTTCGTAAAAATAATGTCTTCGGCGTGATCCATCCAGAGTTTTAGGAATGCTATTATTTTGGTTTCGGAATCAAACATTTGTTGTAAGATGGAAAAAGAGGACTTTCACCTACTTTCCATTTGCTTAATTGTGTTAGGCAGGGTGGATTACTTTCACCGACTTTCTACGCTTTGCGTAGTGACCAACTTTCATTTTCTTTAACAGAGTCAGGAATAAAGTGCAGAGTGGGAAATTCTGTAATAAACCACACAATGTTTGCAGTTGATGTTTGTCTTTTGACGACGAGTATTCAAGCACTGAAGAAATTCTTGGCGATTTGTGAGGAATTTGGTCTACACATGAACTAACTTTTAATCCGTCAAAATCAGTTTGTCTTTGTTTTTGTGATTACAGTTACGACTTATCTCTGCACTAAATTTTGTGGTAAAAGTATTGCTTGAGTGGAACGTGCTAAGTATCTTACTTTTGAGATATCACGTATGAACAGGGACATTAATGAGCTGCTTCGCAGACGAAGAGGGCAAATTTAATCAACAGTAAATTTGGTTTTTGTAATGCAGAAATTATAAAATACCTGTTTAAGACTTATTTCTCCACAATTACTGCTGTAGTTTGTGGGTGCCTACGAAGAAAGATAAGATGGAGAAAGTACGTGTTGCGTATAATGATACCTTCAGAATTTTGTTTCGCTATGGGAGACAAACTTGTGCTTCGAAAATGTTTATGGAGAATGCAGTGAAAGACTTTCACGCAGTTAGACGGAGTGCAGCCAACTCTCTGTTGGATAGATTAGCTAATAGTAATAATTCAATTATTAAAGCAATTGTAAATTCTAACTTTTTTATGTGTTCGTCAATTTCAAAAGAATGGAAAAACATATTGTTTAATATGTAAAAACTATTTTCTGACTTGTGTTTTATATGTACTTTTTTAGTCATTTACCTATATGGACTTTGTCATGCATATCTTATTGTTTTGATGAAAATGTCTGCAATAAAGGATAGTAATAATAATATTATGCAGTTTGGAAAAAATGTAACTAAGTTGTATTGTTTTCGGCAACGATGATAAAATTTTTAAGTGAAATCTTCACTCTAGAATTTTCTGGTGCACTATCATGTCCGGCAGTTTTGCTGTAGTTTCATCCAGAGCTTTAAACTTTTCATAGTCGACCCTGTAACAAAAATATGTTTCAACTAGAATTATCAGACATCCTAACGCAATTTTATTAGCGCAAATGCAAAAAATAATTCAAATATTATCGTTAAAAGTGATGAATAACTCTTGAAAAACTACAATTGCTAATTTTGTAAGCACTAACCTGACACTTAACAAGTAGACATAGTGAATATATGTGGCTTTTTTATAACAAAAACATTTTCGTAAAAGCTTGAAATGGATCTTTTGGAAGAATTTTACCTAATGATTCATATTAAGCAAGATTTTTTTGTCATTGATTTTAAGATGAGCGGTTCAAAGATACTACATTTTGCATCGTTCAATAGTGATTAACCAATAAATTTTTGACTCAAAGTTTAATCATGCTTAAGCTGTAAAATGTCTTATATTTCAGTTTTTCCCACCATGTAATATAATCAATCTTGTACCCCAAATTAGTGATGAAGGCAACAACTATATTAAAAACAAATTTATAATGAATTTCTATATCACGTGCATATGAGCAATTCAAATAAAATATAAGTGCATAACTTCTTCATACCACAGCGGCTTTCTTGGATTGAAAAATATTTTAAGATTTTATAGATATTATACAAGAGGTACGAGAGCAAAATATATCATTTGCATATACATAAGTAAAAACAATTCATCATGCCTCTTGTTTGCATCTCATTTGTCTTTATTTGCTGCCGTCTAATTAGAGCCAATTACACAAAAAAAATGTTTTAAAAATATTTTACAATTTGTTCAGATGGAAGGTGTTTCTGCAGTTAAGCCTTAAAACACACTTGGCACGTTAAACGAAAATAGCAAAAAATCATACATATAAGCTGATTGAAATATTTGGAAAGAGTTTTTTTTGTTAATTAATGCTAAAAATATCAAATGCATTAAAAATACTGGCATTAAATTCAAAACATATTTAAACACCGGCAAATTTTGTGAACGTACTCGTTATCTGTTTTGAAATAAAATACTTTGTGGATATCAAGCACTGATTCAATGGTTTTTCTTTACTAATGAACATATATAAAATAGAAATTTGGGGTTCTTGGGTAGCCAGCCGCATAATCATAAAAGTAAAGTACGGTCATAAGCAAATATTAATAAGACATAAATTCACAAAATTTGAAAATGAAAGCAGAAAGGAAACAGACGTAACCTCTCAGATGGGTAGGCAATTTGAAAGAAGTAGAATTAAATTAAACCATGATAACAAAAGGTATTATAATAATAACTGGTTTGTTTTCTTATATATTAGATATTAAAGTAGATTTCAACTGCATTATAGTAAATTTTTATTAAGAATCATTGTTTAAAAGTTTGCTGTAAATTTTATGTGCATTAGAATGTTTGAAAATATATGTTTTTATGGTAAATGTGCAAACTTAGACAAAATACTGAAATGCATTTATTTCGAAGATGAAACCTGCACGGGTGACCAAAGTGAGTACAAATGGTCGTAGATAGTTATTCAGGTTTTCGATTTTTTTCAGACTCCTGGGATAAGAAGCAAATAATAGGTTACATCCAAGTTAAGCAAAACAGAGAAATTTAAAATTCGGAAAACATAAACCTTGAGCTTTAAGAGATGGCTTCAATCCTAATGGGCTTGCCCCTGGACATAAACGTACTTATAGTTGTTAATGCTATATAATATTATTAATGATGAGGGTAAACAAATTGGCTGCGCGTAACCAAAAAGCCACAAATCGATTTAAAAAAAACTTTGTCATCGCTTCTAATCATCATAGCTTCGGAATTATTGTTCAAATCAGTCAGTGAATCAAAGAACCAAAAAAATTTAATTTTCTTTTCTGATTGCTCGGGTTGCTGATTTTCTTCTGTTGTTAATACCATTGATATTAATCCAAACGTATTTTTGGAGTTTTATTACTTAAAACATATTTAGATAAACAAATTCTATTGAACTTATTAAAAGTTTTTTAACAAATGCAGTTTACCGATATAACATTCAACATTGCTTAACAACCAAATGGTCGATTTTCGTAGCAAGCTAAAATGACTAGTAAAAACCTAATTAGTTAACCTAATTTCTTATAATTTTATTTATCCTTACAGCAACAATATCAAAACACTATCCAGCAAGATATTTAAAAAAATTGTTTAATTCTAAAATAGTATCTATTTAAGTTGTTGCTAAGCTTATAAATATATCAGAGTGTAACTGTTTATTAATTAAGTTTGGCCGTTTATAAGTACTGTAGAAGCTTATGTTAAGTTGGTTGAGACTCATGTCATTTGAGATATGCATGAAAAGTTGTCGACTTTACAAAAAGAATATCTAAAATACAAAATTAGGCTTCATTTTGTGAATTCAAATGACTGTGCAATAAAAATGAGCATGGTTACACACATTCTCTTGCAAATTTATACAAATACGTTCAATTTATTGGCTTAAAGCTTGAAATACACGCACCCCTTATACTGATTTATCTGTCAGTTGGCAAATATAATTTTATTTAATAATTTGCGTTATGTTGCCTATGTTTATGGAATCCAACCAACAACCGTAGTAGCTAAAACTAAGTTGTCATTTCCTCTGACTTTGGACTTTCACTTCCACAACAGAAATTTAACTATTCAGACTTGCTAGCTTTAAAGATTATGTTGCATTTTAAAATTGAAAACCACAAGCCCATTTGGAAATCTGTAATTCTTTGCAATATCTGATACAAACAAGTGTGGATGCGGATTTATGGAGAAAAAAGCATTTGAATAATTTGTAAGCCAAACTTGGGACCGCGGAAAATATTATCAAAGGCTGTTTTAAAGTGGGAACGGATGAAAATAAGATGCACTTGTATGGGTGTCGAAGCTAATATACTTTTGTGTCAAACAGTTTATTTGGGCTCAGACCAGTTTCAAACAATGCAATAATGACAGTTAGATAACTTCACACAATTTCAGAGTACGAAATAGTGTTTTTGAACAAAAATATTTAATGAAAAAGGGACGAAATGATGTGCAATGATGAAATGACGTTCTACACACAAAACTTACTTTGTTGCGATGATGCGCAAAACAAACAGGAAAAATAGCTTTTTGTTGATCCTCCAAATTATTCCAGCAAAACGACGACGTGGTGAATTAATAAAATAACATCACGCAAAATAACACATAAGCATATTGACATTTACAGAGTTTCACAAATGAATAAAGTTTCAAAATGACAAATTGATTCTGAAAATACTTCTACTCAAGATACCGGCTAAGCGCGAAAATCTTTTCAGCGGGTTACTTCCAGACAGTAACGCTCTCTTGGCGGATGCAATTTTATGCACACGGCGTACTAGGCTGATTTCTGCCCTGCAGCAAGTCTTTGGCAATATGTGCAGCACAAAATTTCGGGTCACCTCCAAGACAAAAAAACGACCAAAAGGGGGCAAAACATCGTTTGGCTGTAACTGCAGGTGTCTTGTTTTATAAAATTGTACCAAAAGACCTGCAAATTAGATAAAAAGCTCAATAATTGAAAACTAAGTGGGAGGGCTAAAATTTGGGGCCTAGGCGGCCTTCCCGCGAGGCTCTCGTCCCGCGGACGAAATTTTACCCATGCGGTCTTGTTTCCGCTAATTTGTTTTATCCCGTATGACTTTTCCTTGCCAGCCACTTTTCCAGTGAGACTTGTTACCTCAAAGCCTTTTTTCTGCAAGATATTTATCCGTTAAACTCCATTTCGCCACCGTATGCATTCATGCCGGGAAAGTTGTACATTTAAAAGCTACTTCCTAAGGAATTAGAGGCAGAAAACAACGTGGTACATTAAATTTCGGTGGTTGCAGTTTACAGCTTTACGGATTTTACTATGTTTCTGACACAATAGCATATGTTACATGTGCTCATAATTTAAGTTAATGTAATAAATACTAATAGAATAGGTAGAATATTTACACGTGATCTTGATAAAGTTATTTTGTAGTTATTATGATGATTTCCAAATGATGACTAGCAAATATCCCGTAAAAGATTTTCTTGAATTCTATAAAAATTACAGTACACATTTGCTGACTATTTTAAGTTTATTTGACGCTACATTATGAGTTGCTGTCTGAAATATTAAACAAGCCCAATATTATAAACACAAAATAGGGATACTCATATAAAACTTTTTAAGTTGGTTATAGTTGGCTTTTATTTGCTAAATATGAAAGTAAAATGTAAATATTACGTAATACGTAACTAGCATTTCTGCAAAAGTAACTAATTCCAAAACACTCACACCAACAGAAATCACCAGAATTCCGTACATGTACCATTATATTCTTCATGGTTTTGATTCACTGTGCAATGACTGTTGTTAAATGCTAACCTTTTACGATCCATATATACTATCAGGATCAGGAGTTGAGTATTTTGTGCTAATCTGCATAAAGCGATAGCATTTGTTTAATTATCTCTTT
>JAQFYG010003477.1:0-12495 GCA_034694325.1 Entomobrya corticalis | reverse complement strand
GACTCATCATGTTTGGGAGTGAGCTCAGAAACACTTGGTGGTCTGAGGTGGCCTTATCGTTTTTATACAGAGTGTATTTGTGTTGATTGTGAATGTAAGCATATGGATGTTGGATGTGTTCGTGCGATTCAGTTGATAAACGAAAATGTGAGAAAAATACGGAAGACATACTTATTTGTAATTTGTGTGCGATAACAAAATTTTGCGAAAGAGTATCAGCATGTCGTATCTCGCTCAACAGAAGCACCGTGATCATTAATATTTTCACAAAGGTAATATGCATACGCTAAATATCACACGAGAATTCAGCCAAGCAAATGATTTTATGAGTTCAAAACAGATTCTGGAGAATTTAAAAAGCGATATAGATTTCCATTTATTCCAGACGACACATATAATATACAATGAATGTTTACAATCACTACAAACTCTAGATATGCCGGTTTTCTATTGAAATATTATTGAATGTTAATGAGATATTGGCTAATACTCCTTGCTGCAAAAAACGTAAATAATCAATGCCTATTATGACCCTGACTTTTCCACTTTGACAACCTTTACCAAAGGAAATTAGCTTGAACGAGGTATTCACAAACACAAAGCTGAAAATATTCTATCGTCTTCACGGCTTCGTTGTTCATTTATCTAAGGATCGTACGATCAATAGTTTGCCAACATTGAGCCACTATATTATTTATTATAAAGGATAATGAGATTCATCACGGCGAAAAATCGGCTAAATAAGCTCTACACCCTAGTTTTTTAAATCCTACCAATTTGACTCATAATATGCACTGAGTCTGTAACTTACATGATTATAATCAGTCGTATAATTACATAAACCCGGTTTAGCATTTGTCACATAGTACTTTCTTGGTTATCATACCAGAAAAAATAAAGACGTTCAAAGAGAAAAATAATAATATAGTTTACGTTGACAATAGTCTTTAAAACTTAAATTTTATTTTTATACCCATCAGCTAATCAACTGCTTGTGGTTGGTACATAGATTCAATGAAGATAGAATATTATTTCATATTTGGCAATGAAATAATGATCACATGAATAAATAAGAAGATTACGTTGACTACATTACTATGCATTGGTTCATTACGTTGATCGGGACCCCGAGAAGAAGAATGAAAAAATGAGCAATTTTTCAGTCCATATGTTTTGGTGTCACATGTACCGTGTAACGTAACATACGCTACACTTTTTATAGATGCACATTTGTGTACTTTCAAGTTAAAGATGATTGATGACGCTAATGGCGTAAACTATATAATGTCATACATGAAAACTGCCCAATAATAGGACTATAATAAAATCTAAGCAGGTTTCAGATAACAGTTTTACAAGAAGAGCAGTTGTCTTCGTCTAATTATTAGGGCAATATTGTTTACTGCTATCCTGTCATTACTTATTTTAAGTACTTCAAGGCAATAGGATTATTGCTGCTTGTACTAGCTGTTACTACTCACAAATAAACTAACTATTTAAAGAATATGAACTCATACTCATTGCCTGCAGAACAAATTGGAATTACGCTTTTAGTTGTCTAACATCACATTCCCCACATCTTCATACTGTCACTGGTAAATATGTTCACTTCATACATATTACCATTTTCGATTGTAACCACAATGAAGATGACAATGTCCCAATTATTTAACGGTAGTTTCCAACTTTCATTGCCATCAATAGCGAAAGTTTTTCTCATGCCTACTCATCATCATTTATTCATCACCTAAGCACTTCTCGTACATCCGTATTTTCCGTTTAAATACATTCTGATGACTTTTCCTGTATTAATTGCTGCACAATAGAAGGTTAAGTGAGGCATGAGTAACCGAGAGAAATGTGACTAAGAAAAATTTTACCATTTGGCACACGTGAAGCCGGCAATCAGTGAAAAAGATGAATAGATAAACATTTAACTAGATCTCCATTCATTCATACATGCTGTTTGAATCATGCATTTGCTTCTAAAGTACCTAGTTGAAAGATAAAAACAGGAAATCATTGAAAAGTCTACCAAAAACTATTTTTAAATGTCTACATGCATTTTCTTACATGAGTATAGTCGAACATTTATGTTTGACCCTACTCATTACGTTCCTCTTACTATTACTATTATACAGCTCTTTACTTAATACCCAAAAAATCCCGTGTTTTGCAATGCATTAAGACGAGTTTCTTTTCTCGTTTATCTATCCTCTCTCTCATGGTTACATTATGAGAGCTTCAGAGCTTGATAGTTGATGACATCATCATTGCGGAAAAGTTTATTTTCTAAAGTGTTCCGTGCATTTTCTACTGATTCAATTGTTGCGCTCTATGTTATGTACAATACCTAGTTTGGATATATGAAAAACAAGCTTGACTTGAGCCCATGAATGGGAAATATTTTTCTGGTCTTATAATAATGTGTACCTAAACTGAGTATAATCAAAATACTTACATATTCTAACAACCGATCCAATATCCATTTGTAAGCAATGGTGACAATGACAGTTATCCAACTTAATGGCCTATTCGATACAAGGTCACTCAAGCTCATTCATCAAAGAAACGACAGTTATGCGCCTCACTTGGTTATCTGCACAATATTAAGTTATAATATCTCTTAATACCGTACATATCATTATTTCGATGGATTAAAATAATCTTTTTTAGAGAATCGTAGTAGTATGCATCGCTTAGACAAGTATTAAAACTGCAAGCTAATTTTTGCTGTGTATTTACCAGTACAACCTTGGCTTTTATTGAATAATAAAATATTATGTATTTTGTTATTTTTTTCTTACAGACTAAACAGACGACGGAAATCACTCCGCCAGGGGTAATGAAAGCCACTTCGGCGACCATTTGATTTGTTAAGCACGTCAATGTACGAACAGAAATATAGTTAACGATAGTGGTTAAGTAAGCAACTGACAATTTCAAGGGACTTATGCCGACTTGAAGAATAAGGCTCTTAACATTTCTAGTAAATCATCAATGTATTTGAAGCCAAAGAAGAGGACACGAAGAAAGCGTAAATTTTGATGATAGTACAATGTTTAGTTTTCATAAACCTAGAATTTATCGCTCCGCGTCGGGCTGCTGTATATGCAGGGCTAAATCTAGCAGGTAAGCAATTATTACATACGCTAAAAGTTATTTTTTTTTGTTTATTTAGAAATCATATTGTTTTAAAACTATACACATTACTTTAAGTATAAAAAATATAAAACTAATGGTACAATACTTACTTTTCTTTTTTCAGCTCGCGATTTACCGATAGTAGACGTTATGAAGGAGATTTCTATGCATGTTTTAAATTAAGCGAGTGTCGCACAGGAGACATTTGCAATGCATGTGTGCTTCTGGTCAAGCGATGGAAAAAGTTGCCGAAAGGCTCTCAACGAAATTGGCACCACGTATGTTCTTACCGCAAATGTATATTTAATTAGATTAAGTACTTTGGAAGTATGAACTACGGTTGTTCTGCTTTCAACTTTTCGTAACAGCTATATTTGGATTATGCCATCTAATAATTTAATGAACTATATAGGTTGTGGACGCCCGAGCTGGACACGGGAGTAAGCCAATTTCGAAAATTAACAAAGTTAAAAAGCCCACCGGTGGGATAGCTGTTATCACAAAAGTGAAACAGCCTGGGATGGAACTTACGGATAAGATGCGGAATGTCATGAAAAAGCACATCAGTCCTTCTGATTCTTATATCGGTTCATTAGGAAGAGCCCGAGAACATAGCCCTTCAGGATGCAGTGATGATGTTCAAAGTTAGTAGTCAACGACAAAGCCATGCTGTCTTTTTCATTTATTTCATGCACACATATGAGGGTTTACTTATTTTATGTTTTGTGTAATTTTTAGTGGACTGCATCTCAAGCGAAAGCGGAAGCTATCACTCAAGCTTGGCTGCTTCTCCCACTCCAAGTGAGGTCGGAGATGATGATGTTTCCTTTAACAACACACGCAACAAGAAGGCAAAGGCCTCCACTGATGCTGTTCATAACCTTCCTCATCCACAAACGGTTAACGCATCCAACAACGGGAATAACAAAGCTACTCGAGGAAAGGATCCGTCTCACAAATCTCGAAGAAATTCAGACACTTCACACAGCAGTTTCTTAGATCTCAGCTTTTGGAGGCGGTAGGTTCCCAAAGACTAATTTTATATTTGCTTAAAATATTTACATTCTTGAATACATTGCATCTATATTATAATAAAAATATATTACAAAACTTCAGGGAAAAGACATGTTGCGGCATCATTTTCAAGGGACCTTGTGGAGAAGTCCTTCTCGACCGGCGATTTTTAAGTCCCTGTTTTCTACGATCTGTGAAGGATAATATTGCCTGCACCCACACTGAAAATTTAAAACAGAAACCTGTTCAACGTCCAATCAAGTCTGAAACTTCCGTGACTGGGACTGAATTAGAAGCAAAGTGCCAGGATGGAACTGGAAAGAACACAGTTGTTCCTGTAGACTGCATTTCTGTAGATTCTGGATATGATGACTCCTCAAATTCCAATTCTGATTCATTTAAGCCGCAAAATCTTGGTGGCATCAAGGTTGGATGTATCGTAAGTGGCAAGGCCGTTCATTCTGATTCCTTGGCTGCTTCCTACATCCATGAATCCAATGGTTCCATAAAGACTGTAGCATCTTCAACTGTTACGTCCAGTATCCCTGGAGGTCAAACAGGTATTTCAACAGCTGCAACAGCATCTCCAGTAACCTCAACCATACAATGCGGAGTTGCAGTAATTTCTCAAAATTAACGTTGGCGATCTATAGGAATCCGTAATTTATAATTTTTAGGTCTTCGTAAAATTCATTTAAGTTTCGCTAATTTTTTGGGTTTCGTTGCAAACCGCCCCTGAATAGTACACCCGCATACCTCCGTTACATATAATTTCAAATAATTTCTTATTGAAAAGTCACAAAGAATTTACGCCTTTCTACGAAAAAACATCGATAAAATGGAAAAAATTTCAGTTTAGATGACATTATTTGATAATGGAATGCAGTGGGGAGAAATTTGCTTGAGTATTTCCATACACTATACACACTCGTGTCAGTACCAACAATTTCTTGTTCCCATCGTCTTGAATATGTCGTCAAAACAGACTGAGATTTATTCGTGGCTTATGTAATTCGCTCAAATAATTGTTTTCAATACCGATTTAGAATAAGTTTAAATAGCTAATTTAAGTTGAATATAATTACAAGCAAACCAGACAGCTATTTTGTAAAATGACTATATCACGATGCAATGATCATGAAAGTGATAATTTGCATGTGAAATCAGTTGTATTCTGATCGACATTAACGTCAGGCGTCAGGCCATGTCGATACGTATGGTATCCATCGCTTACTTTAATAATTCGCTTCTTAAATTTTATGCTTATCATGTTGTTCAACTGAAAATTTTTATTTTCCTCATATTTCCTAAAAGGGATCATTCTTCTAATTTCTTTATTTTATTGAATTAGATAAATGTAAGGCGTGTGCTTGCATACTTTGTTACAAATTTTGAGATTCACGAAAGGACAAGACAATTGCGAATGAAGTATTTCTTACAAAAATGCTGATATATGAATTGTGAATCGCAAAATAGAAAACAAGTAAGGATGAATCCCACCCTTTATTTTTCCAGAATATTTTGTTGTCAATTTGTAGTTCGACTCCATATATTGTTTGAGCTCCACAAGTATTGATTACAAACAAGCATACACGTAACGTTGAAGATACCAAAAAATATCATCAAAAACTTAACAACAATCTGTCTATAACTTTAAATATCGATGGAAATAACTGTTTGCTTTAAGGAGACAAAGATAAAAAGTCAATAATTTTTATTTTTATACAATAGAATGTTCCAATGTTCCAAATGAGAAGTTTTACAAAAATAACAGGTTCTACATCATACCAAAAAAGAAGAAGTAAAAATCGTTAACATTTCAGTCTTTATAGACGAAATCATTAATTAATATGCAAGAACAATATTAACCACAAGGTTTAAAATATGAAGAGGATATGTCTTGTGTAATTTAAAATATCGAACTTTTTAAGTTAAACTTATTATATATTTATATATGTACGTAGTATAGTTATATCATTATCTGCAGAAAGTAAGGGAGTAGTTTTAGAAGTAAACGAGCGATATTTTAGTTTTATCAGTTTACTTACATTTTAAATATATTGAATTCGTATGCACCAAACTGTTTTGTAGATGCATAGTTACAATGGAAACAATATTATTGTCTGTATTAACTTTAAAAATTATTTTTATTCTTTCACGATAACTCTTTTAAGTTTAAGTTTTTCTTTGTGAGTAGTAATATTACAAAAATAACAAAATAATACTGACAAGTCAAGCATCAAGCAATAATTGTAATAATGTTCTGTTGAACAAATTGACAATGAACATGAAGACATTAAAGAACCATCAGTTTTTTGGCTTTTATACATTTTTTATACACCCGTTTTCTTCAATGCCTAATCTCTATATCCTTTAACATACACAAAACATTACAAAGACAATTGTAGGATGACATCATATTCTTCTTTAATTAGGATTAAGAATAAAATCATTGATCATCTTATCTTCAGTCAAATGTTCAATGGTCAATTTCTGATACGTTTGGTAATTGTTTTATTCACATTGTTATAGGTATTTTTAAGCGTCGTATATGAAAAATTAAAGGTATTATCTTGGTATGAGCAGGACTAGGGCGGGTGCGGGTGTAGAGATACATGTTTTTAAAATAATGGAAATGAGTCTTTAGAAATGGAAATGTGGGTATGTAGATTTTAAAATTGCGATGACTGTCAGACAATTCATTATTATTGTTTATTGTATTCACAATGTATGTATCTAATGTTTGAACAGTACAGGTATAACATATTGTTGTTCGTTTACGTAACTTCAACAGTGTTCTTGAGTTTTAAATATTTTGCTGTATTAGTATACATGCATACTATGTATTATAGACTGCAATTTAGGCTATTACTATTGATTACTGAATGCTTTTGAGTAAAATGTATGACGTAAACAAATGTTCCGTTTTCCCTCATTTCTAATATACTATACAAAATGGGAAATTCACCATTGATTAAATTTAATGTAAAACTGTAATTACTATATAAAGAATTTAGTGTAGGGTTATAATAAACGCGTCTAATCTACAGATACACGGGATACCAATGATTGTCAACATTTAGTAGAAAAAGGTTTGTCGTTTGTAAGGTAAGGTAAGGTTTAAAAAAAGTAAAGTAAAACTAGCTGGTTTTCAAAATAGAAAAGGACTTACATTTAGACTATAGGTGACCGATGCTAAGGTATGTACTTGATTTCAAACTGACCCCTTCGTCATGTCGGAGGTTGAAGGTCAACAACAGCTCGTGGACTGCCATAAACTAAGTTAGATATATGCAATGCTGGGGTCAGCAAAGGGGCGATGCAACTTTTTTCGTGTGTGTGCCCGGATTGACTTGGAGCCTGCATGTATTTCACTATCTACGTGTGTACTTCTCTCGTTTTTATCTCTACGAATACATTTCAATTTCTCTCTCTATCTTTCTCTCTATCTATCTGTCTATATCTTTCTGAAACAACAGAATGTACAACTAGTACAACTATTATGAATAATACTGTAAACAAATCTATAAATCTCTATTACTCTAAAACACTTAACTTGTGACTACCAACTAGCCCCAAGATGATTAAAATAACATTATTCACTCATTTTCCCGCTTGAAACCAATAGAAACATTGCTGGTCATTTCAAAAATTAGATCAATATGTTTGTATAATTATTGTTTCTGATTTCAAAATCCGAAATCTTTAATTTTTACCCTATATTCACACCGTACAATCCCCTGTAATTTTCAATATAGGACGCCTGAGCCGACCTCATAAATATGATATTTGTTTCGTAAAGAATTTAGTAAGGTCAATAAAGCAATGCAATGAATGGAACGCCATAATGACGAACCCACTAAAAATATATATCCTGGTATCTTCTGTCTGTAGATACTTTAATTTTAACTCTGCCTAAATTCACACTAACCATCAATCTACACCTTCTGTAATAATAACAAATTTTGCTTTTGTTTTAAAATTTATTCTGTCGAGTGTAAGTGTTCGTAAGTTAAGATCTCTTTATTCAATAGCGTGTATGAGTATTTGTATAAAAGTTTGGAAATGATTGGTACTGGATTGATGAACGTATTTATTAGAGTAGACATGATCGGATGACTAGATAAGTAGCCAGTAATTGCTGAAAGTAAACTCTGAATGAATCAATGAATGTATACCATTTACAGTAGACAATGAGGGTGTAATGTAATTAGATTGAGCAGATACCAATTTTGTAGCATTAGAAGTAATTGTTAAGCGGAATAGATGAGCAGGACATGCTACTACTGTAATTGGTAAAGAATGGTATTATAACGAATTCACCTAAGAAAGCTAAATTCTAGCTAACCTGTGTATACCTGAATGTTCCTGGTTTTGTTACAAAGCTCTCATCATTATCTCTAATCAATCAAAAATTTTCATACAAAATCACAAAAAAAATTATTTTGAGGATGAATGAGTTTGTTTGTAGGAATGGATGGTACTTGATTGAGCGTCTTTAATCTGTAAAAGGAAGGACAAATGTTAATGCTGTAAAGTTGTAACAGCTGTAATACTTACTATACTTACCTCTTTCTTGAATGGAAGCTAGTTAATGAATGAAAGGATATTTTGTGGATTGAATGATACTATTTTTACGTTATTATTATGATTTCAAAACTTCATTATTCTCTTCTACTGTATCTTACAAAGAGTGTAAGGAGCTGTATATCTGCAGCGTACTTACTCCACTTCCATGTTAGTTTCACTGTCTAGAGTAGAAATGCAATGCAGGCTTGCTGTGAACGGCGCTTTTGGAAGAAAGTTAATTTACAGGATGGAGGGACTGCAAAAAATTGACATTTAGAAAGTGCATTTATGACCACAACTGGCACTGGTGATACTGGTGATGACGACGAAGTGAATGTTAAGTAAAATGTACGTACAGAAAAATGAAGATAAATTGTATTCCGCAATAATTGATATGTTCTTATCATTAGCTTAGTATTACATATGTGTACAACAAGTAGAGATTTAAAGTTCACTTTAGATGCTAAGGACGGGACATTTGTCGACTAGTATGATACAATAACATATTATGTATTCAAAAATAATGCTTCTTGAGATTGCGTGGTCGTTTGCTGTTTATTTTTTTTCTCCTGTGAGAACTTGGAATTGTTTTATACTCTTTCTGCTATGCAAATAAACTATAGTTTTAACAACATAGAACAAACAAACAAAGTTTTTAAAAATAAATAAAAATAGCCAGATTTGCCAATCTTCAAATATAAGATGCGCAGGGTTGCTCTTATTGTTAGTATATAAACACACCTATACCGACTTGTTATTTGTGAAAATTTATTGTTATAATTTTCGTTAAAAGGAATTGTTGAATAAATTTAAAGCATTTTGTAGTTCGACAAAAGAAATAAATCTAGCAATGAGTTAAAAATACTTGTTTGAATTGTTTCATCATTATTTTCCCATGATTTCATTCTACATTTAACCATAAAATGCATATCACAAGTAATTTTATCTTCCAGGTTAAATCTTGAATTGGATTACCTGTATTACGCATGGACGAATTTAACTGTTTACTCGTATGCATTTTCATTCAACTGGTCAATTTTAGTTTTCTGGATTGCATTTATTATCGTTTTCTAACAAACAATAAATAATTTCAAATCTGCCTATTTGTATGTCATATTCAGTTCATAAAGAAAACTACACCATAAGCATATTATACACCTGTATTTATTGACGGCACATGCACTAGTAGTAGTATATGCGTATTCATTAATCAAGTTTCAGGAATAACTCATACAAGAACGAGGAATGGATTGTTCTTTGATGGGATGAAGATCAAGAATTGTTATTTACTTCTCTCCAGGGATGTCAGCAGATGTTTGATGTCGTACTCAATGTCGTTTTAGGAAGGACGCTGCAGTCCAAGTATTCCAACTCCAACGCTAATTTAGTTTTTACAACTAAGTAAATATTTATAATGTAAAAAAGGGTGAAAGCAAATCAAATCAAATAAATTCAATCACAAAATCTGATCAGACACGATAAGAAAACATTTATGTTTATGTGCACGGAAAGATACAATGTCCGCATTTTGATATTTTTATGTTTGCATGTAAAGTAAATACAAATATAAAAATAACAAAATGCGGACATTGTCTCTTTCCTTGCACATAAACACATTTGATCTGGTTTAGCCGAAAAGGGAATTCATTTTCATAACCATGCGTTAAAACGCTGGAATTTGATCTAGTTGTCACGCATTGCCCCATAGTATCTCTACATTTTGGAAGCATGGATCATAGTTTTTTAGCACGATGAATGTTTTTATTACACCACTGACAAACTTCAGGAAATGTACGCTATTGTAAGCTACAATATTTTCACAAAACGGAATATGCGTTTTGATGGACAAACAGTTATAAGTAACAATAATCTGTGGTTGGCAAATCAATAATAATATAATGACAAGGGATTTCGAAGCTCTTCGTTGGGTCGAATGATCTCAGAAGTTGTCAAGCTATACAAGTTGTGTTACATATGACTCGAAAGGTCATGCGATGTAGATGCCGGTAGTCATATTCAAAACTCCAAAATTTTAATTTTTAACGGTGAAAGTTAACTGTAAAGTAGGAGTGTTTTTGTATTTATTTAACATGGGACGGCATGAAAAAAGGGGCTGTGCTGATTTTGTACACACTATGCGTATAGTGCACGACTTATTGTCGAAAAGTACGATCGCTTATGAGGTGTCAAGGGTCAAATCATTTAGATTACGTAATAATGGGTTGGAATCTATCAATTTATATAAATTTCGTAATAATGGGCGGGAATGGACTAATTCAAGTAAATTACGTAATAATGGGCTGGAATGGATCTATTCAAGTAAATTACGTAATAATGGGTTGAAATAGCTATATTTAAGTTAGTTACGTAATAATGGTTTCGAATGGGTCAATTCAAGTAAATTACGTAATAATGGATTAGAATGGGTCAATTCAAGTAAATTACGAAATAATGGGCTGGATTGGGTCGATTCCAGTAAATTACGTAATAATGGGTTGGAATGAGTCAATTCAAAGCCAATGACGTAATGATGGGGTGGAATGGATCTATTCACTAAATTACATAATATTGGGTTAGAATGGATCCATTTACGCAAATTTCGCAATAACGGATCTAAATGGATTGATTCAAGTAAATTACGTAATATGGGTTGCAGTAAATTGATTGCAGTAAATTATGAAGTAGTGGGTTGGGCTACGGTATTTTGGACATGTTTGAGTTGAGTGTTTATTATTTTGGATTTGATTGAATCGATTTAAATATAAGCGAAAAGTTTTACGAGAGAATCATTCTACTTAAAAAGTTCTCTTCTAGAGCCCGTCATTTGTGACGGCCATTTCATCTAGTCTATATAATAAAAGGACAAGCCTTTCTTTATCACTCCATTGCGTCGAATGATCTCAGAAGTTGTCCAACTATACAAGTGGTGTTGCATATCAGTCAAAAGGTCATGCGATTTAGATCCGTGTAGTCATATTTAAATTTCCGAAAAGTTGAATTTTTAACGGTAAAAATTAACGGTAAATAAGACATGTTTTTGTATTTACTTAACATAGGACGGCATGAAAAAGGGGTTGTGCTGATTTTGTACAAACTATGCGTGTAGTGCACGACTTATTGATGAAGGCCAATAATGAGGTAACAGGGCTCAGAGTGGGTCAATAATTCATATAAATTACGTAATAATTTGCCAATTCAAACAAATTACGTAATAATGGGCTGGAATGGGTAAAGTCAAGTAAATTACGTAATAATGAGCTAGAATGAGTAAATTCAAGTTAATTACGTAATAATGGTTTGGAATGGGAAAATTCAAGTTTATTACGTAATAATGGACTGGAATGGGTAAATTCAAGTTTTTTACGTAATTATGGGTTGGAGTGAGCAAATTCAAGCTTATTACGTAATAATGGGTTAGAATGAGCAAATTCAAAGTTTATTACGTAATAATGCACTGGAATGGGTAAATTCAAGTTAGTTACGTAATAATGGACTGGAATGGGCAAATTCAAGTTAGTTACGTAATAATGGACTGGAATGGGTAACTTCAAAATAATTACGTAGTAATGGACTGGAATGGGTAAATTCAAGTTAGTTACGTAATAATGGGTTGAAATGGGTAAATTCAAGTTAGTTACATAATAATGGGTTGAAATGGGTAAATTCAAGTCAACAACGTAAGAATGGTCTGGAATGAGTTAATTCAAGCTAATTATGTAATGATGGGTTGGAATGGGTAAAATCAAGTTAATTACGTAACTATGGGCT
>JAQFYG010003476.1:0-12496 GCA_034694325.1 Entomobrya corticalis | reverse complement strand
AAATGCATAAGAACCAACAAAGCCATTCAAACTCAACAACAGGCAGAAACAGTCACGAAGCAAAATAAGACGAAACAAAAGAGTAAATTAAAGCAGTTTTCCGGAAGTATTCTCACTGCTTGTTAACAAATTACACAAACAAGGGTATCTACATTACACCTAAATACATTGCCATTAAACAATAAATAAATAATTACCAGATTTATGTTACAACATACATTCTTACATATAAAAAATCTTTTAATTTCAGTTCAAGAGATTTCACAATTTGAAAGTTTTTTAGTACACATCATCAACCAAATTACAAAGCCATCTAGCAGAACAAATATTTATCCACATCATTAGTAAAAAGGTATAAGTACTAAAAAATTTGAGAAAGTAAAATAAATTAGGTTTATTATTGTATAATTCTATTCTATATAGAATTAAATACGTTTCCCCTGATTTGGGAAAATTCAATTCCCAGTTTTGCTATAACTCTTCCTTAAACCCGTGTAATTGTGATCTATATAAAATGCACTCATTTTACAAGGAAAATTAAGCTTTGATAGGCTAGGATTTCCCTCCCTAGGCTAATTGGATAACTTACTACTAATTAGCGATCAAAACTGCTGCGTATTTTTTAAAAACAGACTTATTGACTTTAAGACTTTCATTATTTCAGTTACTTTCTATATTTACAAAAATTTATTGGTAAATGTATTAGCATTAAAACTGCGTTTTTTATTCATCTTTTTCGGGAGAAGAGCAACATTGATGAAATGTTGACATGCACTGCAGACTAGCGTTGCGAAGCTTTTTAGTAAACTTTCTCTTTGCAAATGTTTTAACAATATGTTTATTCTTAGTGACATTTTTAAGAGCCGGTAAAAGCTCAGTACGGTGCTTCCAAGCGCGGCAAATTTTTTTTTTAAGAATGTGAAGTAGTTTTGTCAATATCTCAATAGTAAACGTGACCAAGGTTACCCCAATTCCCCCCCAACCATACAAAAAATATTACTTGAACATTTCCACGCATTGTCGCAGCTTTTGCAGCATCATCCACTGCTGATTGAGGCACAAAAAACCTACTGCTAGCCATAAATCGCAACCAAAACACTACAACCCCAAACTCTTTAATTCCATCGAGTCTTTTAAATAAATTTGGATGCAGTAGTCCACTGATATCAAGTTGTGTTAATGATTCGTGATACTTTTCCACTCCAACAAACAAGTGACTAAACTTCCCCATTTCCTGTAGTTTTCTTGCAAAGTCCTTACACTTTTGCTTTGGTAAAATTAGTGCGATTTTGTTGCAAGCTTTTAACGCACGAAATAAAATTTTGTCCTCTTCTAAACGAAGGTCGTTCTCCATACGGGGTATCTCAACGTCAAAATAGTACGAAGAACTCTTAGTTCTGTCAAAATATTCAGCACTGCGATTCAAAATTGTTTGAACGGCGTTCATTAGACTTGGGTGCAATCTTGAGTTTTCGAATGCATCAAGTTTGGGTAGCCACCAGACGTGTAGGGTCTGCAACTCAATATGATATTGAGAAGATTGCATATACAAACGTCGTCCGTCTTGTGAAAAAGTTGTTGGGTACATTGATCCGTCAGATTTTCCATTGTAAAAATGCGAGAAGGCTGTATATATTGTGAAGTTGTCTCGAGAAATCTGGGAAAACCTTTTGTACGGCACAATCAGTCTTGGTGAGATCAAGTTGTAAACGTTCTGATTTTTATATGCGTTGCTTAAAACAATTGCCATCAGCATGTAAAATATCATCACATATCGCGGTTTCAATTGTTTTTCCAACTTGCTATAGAATGGGTTGCCTTGATCTACTAAACATTTTGCTGCCATTCCCAAATAACCAAAAAATGTTACTTGTGGATTGGAATTTAAGATAACAAGAACTTTTGCGACTATTACAACCGAAATGATAATGCAAAACCAAACAGTGGTTTGGTAAACGCTTATAGGCTCCTTAAACAGGACATCGGTTTCATGTTCATTGCTACCACAACTTACAAATCCCAATTCTTTGGCAAAACCTGGAATATAAAACTGAATATTTGACATAATTGTATCGTTTTTTTGTAGCAAAAGTATCAAAATGCACATGCATGTAAAATTTTTTTAAATCAAGATCGTAGTCTCCTTCAATGTATTGGCCATTATGGCAGTCAAAACCATCTGATAGCGAATAATTTTGAAAAACAGCCATTAACAGAGATGCGATTCCGTGCGCAAACTTTTCATTGGGATTTGAAAACGGTAGCTTGGCTAAATATGAAACTTTTGCAATGGGCCAGAGGTAGTTTTTGCATCGAACTAAATGGGAAATGTACATATCATCAATCTTAATAACCCATAGGATATAAGGAAAAACTTCTTTTCGTGGACCGGTCAGTTGATTGTTTTCGGAATATTTGGTAATATTCGGTATTAGGGAGAATTGGCTGCGTTTAGTTATCAGGACTGGGGTCCACACCACCCTAAAAATATTTTTGACGTTGAAATGCAAGTAATCTTTTATTTTGGGTGGGTTTCTTATTAGGAGAAGCTGTGCAATAAAGTGGTTTTGAAACTGAATTTTCGATGCTCCTGTATCCTTTTTGCTGTAAATGGAGGTCCTCATCCACAATCTAATCTTGTTTAGATTCCAATAAATTGCAATTCATCTCTGGTCCTCAACTAAAATAAATACTCTGCTCACTGTGGTTGGCGGCAAATGATTTGTTCGATAAACAGAATGGTACTGAAATAATGGCACTGATTCTTATCCGTCATATTTAGCAAGATAACAATGTGGAAAATGTAAGGATATTTGAATCTCATATCTCCATGGCCTATTTTGCAAAGAATGTTTCACAAAATCTAAACGAATACAAACATCGTGATAAAACGCATAGACAAAGCCACTAACAACGTCTAAATCGAAAGATAAAAGGGTTGAGCATCGAAGTAAAACTTTGTCTTTCTTTAACATAAAATATTTTAAAGGTTTAATTTTATTTAAAGATGTTGGCAAAAGTACTATACTGTTCCAATTTGATTCGGTGTAACTAAGATTTGTCGTCAAGAAAACCGGAACAAATTGCCGCACAACTATTGGATAGCTATTTGGATAAAGGTTTGATCCAAGGTAGTTGTCGATAACTACGAAAGATTTACTGTCTCCAAGTTGGTCAAAGATTGTCGTCAAGTCAACTGTTGACTGAACTAGTTTTTCATTTTTGAAATTTGTAGTTGGTATTCTTGTTTTTCCTATAAATTTAGTATACATGCTTTGATTTCCGTTTTTAATGTCTAAATAATGAGCAGGTATTTTATATGGATCAAGTGCATTCCCACTAGCTGGTAAACTAAATAGCAGCACAAAGCATTTATTTTCCTGAAGTAACATATTGAGCAAACAAGATTTCAGTAACCAATATTTCTGTTTTTTTCTTAAAATTGACTACATGCTTATTAAAATTAGGCAAATTAGTTTTAAGTCACCAAACTGAATTTTAATTGTGTAAATCGATTCGGGCCTTCTGTTTGCTTAATTTAAAGTCAAGTCAAATTTACGAACAAACTACGCTGCTGTACATAGTATATTAGATATTCTTAGCCAATATCTCCGTACAAAGCGCCACACCCAATTATTTTCTCATTCAAACTGTTCACAAAATATTGCAAGAGAAATAAAAAACTGAATGTGTGACATGAAGACTAGTTGAATAATATCTACGTACTAATGCTTATCTGAAAAAATGATCGTAGGCTATAGCATTTTATACAGTGATGTGTACTGCTCAGGAGAACAATATCCAGAAATACTCTTTTTAATTGCACGCGCATACATACTACAAATATTGTACAGGGAAAAATGTACGTAGCTAGATATCTGTTATGTACGTGGCAGTTACGCTGAAAATATCCATACTTAGAACTGCTTATTATTCAGCATAACCATTTATAAATATAGATAAAGGTTATCAAACTGGAAAAAACTAATACAAAATAAATACGTATTTAGACGAGAAAAACAATCTGAAAATAATAACAGATATTAAAAACAAAATAAATAAAACCCATGCTGATAAGTGTCAGAGGTTTAGGATGTTAACAATAGGCAAAATACCAGCTTTGCCGGGGTCGCTTCTTGTGGTTCCAGTTTGACTGATGTATCCAATGGAATCCTATATGTTGGGTTTATGTATAAACAATGATCAGGGATATTGTTTTCTAGTTTATTTGCAATTGAATGATGTATCACATGGTATATGATGATTATGTTCTGTTGAAAAATTTGACCTTTGTCCTCTGCCTTCGTGCGGGTTGTCGAATATTAATCAAAATCAATATAGTTCCTACCAGTCACTAATAAAACACGCAAACCGAATTCGAAAACATTGGTTAAGACGTTCCTGACTTATCTAACGGGCGGACGGATGGACGAACAATCATTTTTTGCTCTCAACATGCATTCTTAGTAAATACCATTCTGGCACTTCATAAAGTGAAAAATATTAACATGTTGGTTTCAAGACTCGCAACCTTATAAAGTGTATTCCTTTTCGAAAGGAAACTACTGGAACAAACAATCTATATAATGGTAAATATGTACAAAAAAGGAGAAAAACAAACACCGGAAATTAGATTTTGACGAGCAAGACAACACATGGATCCATTTTAAAGTCGTAAGTACGTATGTGAAAAACAATTATTTGAGCAATAGTGCTAAGCTTTTGTATAGCTTATTTTGTAAAGAAAACTGAAAACAAAAACGAATACCATGACGACTATTTATATAAAAACAAGTTGCGACGGTCCGACGACACATGTAAATATATGTGTACGAATATAAGTTGAAATATATGTCCAACAAGCTATTTTAAAATTGTTTTTGGCATGCACATGTATGAAGTTATGAACTTTGAGCTGACAATTATGAACAGGAATAAATAACTCAGATGGAATTTAAAAAAATATAGATAAATTTAAAATATTATGGATCAATCTGGCAATGAAGACACACTGCTCCCCTAAAGTCAGAACAAGACGCAAACAATACTTAATTTTTGCATAATTAATGATTAGTTAATCCGATGAATGTTTATTTTGAAATTGAGATATTAAGAAAATGGGGGCAAAATGAGCCATTCAAAATTATTTTTAAATAATTTTACTTGCTTTATAAACGAGTTATTATACACCAATAATTTCACAATTTAAATGTTTTAAAAATACATTAAACTTTTATTAACTTTTATAAGACATTCTAGTTTACACGACGATACTAGTTAATATATAGAACTCACAATAATTCTTTTTTCGAAATAATACACTATTTACGATATCCATAATCCATTCTCTTCGGCTCCTCCCCTTTTAACTTGACTCCTCCTCCCCCTCCATCCTTCCTTCAATCAATTTCCTCGATAAGCCTGGACCTCGGTTTCACCTTCCTTCCAGATTGCGTAAAATGTGGGGTCCCATGCAAAGAAACTCCTCTCTCCGATCCACCTCCACCAGCATCTTCACTTCTTCCTTTCCAGAAATACCGCTTGGGAGTAGACTCTTCGCCCTCCACAAAAGAATATAATGGCGTATCCCTATCCGCTCGTTGTCCTCCATCTACGGAAGGCGTCTTCACAGTCTCCGTTTCCTCTTGGCGTCGACGGTTAATCCTCTACCGACCCTGTAATCCAACAGCTGATTCTGGTGTCACAAATCCCTCCACAAAAGTCGGAACTAACTTTTTCACTAAATCCCTTCCAATTTTTTTCGACTCCTCTAATTCTTTTTCAAATTACTCCATCCCCTCCTTCAGTTGCCTATTAATCCTCCTTCTTCCTATGCACCGAACAGCTGACTTGGCGTTGACCTCGACCTTGACAAATCCCGGCGCCAAAAAATCCTCAATCTCCGGTCGCAGTACCATCTTTTCCTCCAACTCTCCTCCCAATTTCTTCAACTCCTCCAAGTTTCTCCAAACTCCTCCATCCTAACCCCCAGCTCCTCCACCTTCTCAACAACTCCCATAACACTTCCTCCAATCTCCTTCAAAATCGACACTCTCCCTCCAACAGACTTCCTCAACTCCTCCCCGTTCCCCTCAAATTTCATTCTCCCCAATCAGTTCCTCCATACCTTTACTTTACATTTACACGGTTAAAAACCGTTATAAAATTCCTCAAAAAACTATTTTGTTCGCACAAAAATCAAAACAAACCACAAAAACACAATAAAATTAATTCAAAAAAATTCCACAAAACAATGCCTCGTTACATGAACCATTGCAAATTGCAATGGACGCTTTGCTCCGTCCAAAGACAAATAAATACCAAAAAATCCAGAAAGCATATCGCACCATTTATCATTAAAAAAATTGGCCTTTCTAAGAATCAGTATTCAAGCATTTTAATTTATGCTTTCTTTTTACTCACATGCTTTGCTGCATACTGAGAAAAAAATACGTTGTTCTGCTATTTCGTCAGCCAAAGCATCTGTTTCGTTTTTGATGGAGTCATCCACAAAAAACGTAGCAACCTCTTATATGTTTTTTGCGGTTCATTTTGTTTTTATATTTTTTACACCTCAAAATTATAATCATGATTCATTGAAATATCAGAAAAATTAATTGTTCTTTTATAGATTTTTATATTGGTACGTATTTAATGAACGTTCCGAAAAACCCAGAGCACAGCACATCCAAAAAGTTTACTACTTATTTACTCGAATAAAAAATAAAACAAAACAAGCTGACATCTGACTTTTTGTTCTTTTACTCGTCATCTTTGGAATAAAAATAAAAATCATGATACTTTTTGTTTAAATCTGAAGGAGTTCGGGTTTTTGTCAAAAAACGATTTCAAATGTTTTGGGAGTTGGAATATATATTATTCCTATTTATGTACAAATAGCATGTAAATGGCAAATAACAAGAACAGCAATATGGTTACAATGATGGTAAATTTCAGTCAATAGTTTTGCCCTAACCTAACTTTCTCATATCTCAAGGATTTAACAATGCCATTAAATTTCGCCATTTTGATAGTATTAACTTTAACATCGTTTGATAAATCTAAAGGTTTTTTTGTAAATTCCTTGAAATTTATCTTCGATTTTAATATTTTCTTCTCCAAAAAATTATATTCTATTTTCAAATGAGCAATATCATCAACTAAATCGTCTCTTAGTTCGTTATCAGCGGTTTTTGTGTAAACTGTATATTCTCGGAGAATTTTGCAGGAAATAGAATTTATTAAACTTAAAATTACTCAGTTTCCCATTAATTTAATATTTTGTTGTAAAATTTGCATTTGTATTCATATCTTATGGTTGGTCATCTTTTTCTTGGCAAATGTTTTTTATTCAACAAAAACACTGCATAACTTAAATTTTGTTATCATCGCAGGCCCAACAGTTGTCACATATTTTATGAAAAATTAAGATATTTGGCTCAAAAGTCAGTTTGACTATATTCAAATTCGGAGTTGACTTACACTTTAAAATGATATTATCCTCAAGAGTTCCCAGGTATATCCGATAACAAATACTTGTAAAAGGTTAATGGCTCCATTATAAATGTGTTTTTTTGTGTTATGTTTATAACAAAACAAGCTTTGCTCTATTTAGTTATGTCGCATAAAACAAGATACCATCAATGAAAAGTTACCACATTATTTAAGAATATGAACATTTGAAACTAAAAAGAGTTATTTGTGTCTCATTTCATAAACGTTTCTTCCTCAGTTTTGCTATTTATCTTCCTTTAACGAGTTTATTTGTGATTTGCGTAAAAAGGAGTCATTATGCAGGAAAATTGGAGTTTTGTTAGGTTATGTGAATCATGATAAGTGGTTTTAAAAACCCCATGAGGGGCTATTTGAGATCAAATTGACCCGTTTGAATGTATGACATCGCTTTTTTTATGTAAGATGAACAGATGACGACTCTAAAAATTGACATTTAAATTCAAAACAAACGCTAGTCCGACAAAATTATCATATGCCAGCCAAGCCGTTTCCTTTAAACAGTACGCAAATAATACATAAAGATGCGCGGCTACTTCTAAATATACAATACATAGATGAGTTCTATTTATCATATTTCGTACACAATCTAACTTGACAAAACTTACAATTTCACAGTAACCTAACTGTTACGGCTCAGAGGTCAAGGTTCAACTTTTCTAATGCCACGCAACGTTTTTCAAAAGATTCTAATAGTTCGATCACAGGACAGCAAGTAACTGATCGAGGTAAATTTCATGAAATGAGAGTAGCCACTTTCCTTTGGGGTTATGACTGCGCAATTATGATGCTTCGCGATTTAGATGCCAATAAATTGTCGATAAACAACTGTGTAATTTTAACTATTTATCACACAAAACGACACAAAATATAGTCAGAGAAATAAAGACAAAATTTACAAAATAAACGCAGAAATCAAATTAAGTCCACAAAAAGTTATACTGAATAGTTGTACAAATATCTATCTACTCAAGGCATAAATATCTCATGGATTTTCCTATACTTGTAGACTTATTCCCATCTTTCAGGGTTTCAAAATATCTATCTACTCAAGGCAAAACTATCTCATGGATTATCCTATACTTGTAGACCTATTCCCATCTTTCAGGGGAAAATGAAACAACTTTTCTAGTTACAGATTAACGCCTTACTCACAACGAGTTTACAGAGCGTCTTTCCCAGGTACAACTTGCTCTGGGACAAAAATACAATTTAACAAAATAGGAAACGTTATTGCTCCTTCAGAGCCAGAGAAACGAATGAGGAAAAAAGCGCCGTCCGAGGTATTTATGGGAGCAGAAAACCCACGCCATCAGCTCTCCAGAATCAAGCCAAAAACTGGAGGGAACAGTAAATTTTCTTATCTTTAACTAAAATCCGGACTCTCGGCGACTAAATTCCTACCAGAAGAATACATTGAAAAGTGCTACTTACTACTTAATCAAAACCAGTTGAAACCAGTTTTCTGGTCATTCAACTTCACAAAAATGAAAATCAACTGAGGTCAATCTCAAGAAAATTACAATTTTCCGCTGAGGAATACGCTCAGCACTATTTAACACAGAAACCTGAGTGATTATTCAAACAGGAAATAAGTAAATCTAAAACACAAAATTGAGAACGAGTTTTCCTACAAGGTTTATAGACGTGTGCTCATGCACATCATCTTTACATACTCATTCAAGAAAAGGAGAAAAACAACGTGACTTATCTCTAAAACGTGTGGTGAGAAGCACCAGCATCATACGATATAGCCACTACTACACGGTATAGAATAGGATACATATAGCGACGCTCTACACACACACCCAGAGCTAAAGGCTTATCCACAAGTTCATACACACAGCTAAAGACTTGTCTACAAGTTTACCAGTACAACTAAGGACTTATCCACAAGTTCATATAACCATTTACATTACGAAACGCCGATGTAGTAAAATCAATACAAGAAAACTCGGTATAGTAAAACCAATGTATAAAACGCCGGTGTAGAAAACCAATACAAGAAAACTCGGTATAGTAAACCCAATACATAAACTTTCAATGTTCTCCTAATTTTTAGGATGTATTGACTGATTTTTAGGATGTATTGAATGTGAAGGTGGAAAACACAAGCACCCTTCACTACTACATCTAACATCAAGAAAAGAGATAATTTAACAAATTTATCTATCTATCCTAATCAGCAATCAGGCCCAAATCCTGACACTAACAATACTTATCAAAATTGGTTTTCAGTTTTTGTGCTGTTAGAAAATTAAATTTGATAACTTGGAAATTTTGCAATCAAGTCTATCGTGTATTTTGAATAAGTTGACTTTTATTTATTTATTCAATTTATTCAAGGACAAGAAATACAAAATTGTATCTTACACAGAAATGTTACACAGTTAACCTCCTAACCACAGGTGCATAAAATAATTTGCAAGTAAAAACATATTATTAAAAGCACTAAAAATTGCATTTTCCATTGATCCTCTTTAACATAAGAGGACCAATGTCACTATTCACTAATTTTACATTAGTGAAATTTTGGGATGCATCGGATAACACCGCTGTGAAGCCTTTAAGTAAATTTACTTTTTGCAAACGTTTTTACAATAGTTTTTCGTTTTAAGATATTTTTTAATGCAGTGCAAAGAGGGCGACGGTGCTTCCAATAGGACAAAATCTTATTTTTAAGAATTTGAAGTATTATTATCAATACTTCAATAGTAAACGTAACCAAAGTCACTAAAATTCCTCCCAGCCAGACAAAAAATATCACTTGTATGTTTCCATTCATTGAAGCAGCTTTTGGCGCATCGTCAATTTTTGATTGTGGCAAAAAGAACCTGCTACTAGCCATAAACCGCAACCAAACATCCACAACTCCAAACTCGGTAATTCCGTTGAGTCTTTTAAGCAAGTTTGGATGCATTAGTCCCTCGAGTTGAAACGTTGTAAATAATTCTCGATACTTTTCCACACCAAAAAACAAACTATTGTACTGTCCCATTTGCTGTAGTTTTCTTCCAAAGTCCTTGCACTTTTGCATTGGTAATATTAAAGCTGTTTTGTGGCAAATTTTTAAAATTTGAAATAAAATCTTTTCCTCTTCTTTACGAAGATCGTTTTCCACACGATCGCTCTCCAAGTCTAAATCAAACCATTTACCTCTTAAGCTCAACATAATTTGTACTACGTTAACTAGACTTGAATACAATCCTAAGTTTTCCATTGCAGCTAGTTTGGGTATTTCCAGGACGGTATGTATTAACGTCTTTTGTTTATGATCAGAAGACTCTCCATCTGGCGAAAGATATGATGTATACTTTGAAAAATTAGACCACTTGTCATCAATTAGTTCATACGAAAGTAAAGAAAACGTAGTAAATATTGTAAAATTGTCTGAAAAAAATCTGTGAAAACTTTTTATATGGTACAGGTACTCTTGGTGAGACCAAGTTGTAAACGTTCTGGTTTTTGTAAGCGTTGCTTAGGACAATTGCCATCAACATGTAGAATATCATCACATATCGCGGTTTCAGTTGTTTTTCCAACTTGCTATAAAATGGATTGCCTTGATCCACTAAACATTTAGCTGCCATTCCAAAGTAACCAAACCATGTTTCTCGGGGATTTGCATTTAAGATAACAAGGACTCTCGCAACTATAACAACCGAGATGGCAATGCAAAACCAAACAGGGGTTTGGTAAACACTTAAAAGCTCCCTAAATTGGACATCCGTTTCATGTCCACCGCAACTTACAAATCCTAATTCGTCGGCAAAAGCGGGAACATAAAACGGATACCTGGATTTAATTACTACGCTATCTCCAGATGTAGAAAGCAAAGAAACAGGCACGTAAAACGAGTACAGATCCCCCTCGTATATTCCTATTATTGGTTGACCTTCATGGCAGTAATCACCTAATGCGTAGGAATAGTTTTTAAATACCGCCATCAACGGAGATGCCACTCCGTGTGCAAACTTGTCATTGGGATCTTGAAATGGTAGTTTTGCTAATGATGAAACTTTTGCAATTGGCCAGAGGACGTTTTTGCATCGATCGAAGTGGGATTTGTATATTGCGTCCATTTCTCCAAACTGAAAGATGTAAGGAAAAACTTCCTTCCGAGGAATGGTCAGTAGCTTTTTTTCGGAATATTGAGCAACATTCGGTATTATGGAGACTTTGTTGGTTTGCACCAAAATTGGTGTCCACACAGCCCATAAAATATTTTGGACGTCATAGTGTATTGCAGTACTGGTTAGTGGAAATTTTTCCGTCAACGAAAGCTGTGCAATAAAGTAACTTTTGTACTGAATTTCTGACGAAGGGGCTGAAAACTTTCTTTGAATTGTGCTCTGCATCCACAATCTAATCATGACTTGATTCCAGTGAATTTTAATTCGTTCCTTGTCTTCAACTAAAATAAATAGTTTGCTTGCTGTTGTGGGTGGCAAAAAATGTAATCGGTAAGCATCTAGGTTATATAACGCTGCCAAAGTTACTCCGTAATAAACATCAATGTAGCGACATGGCAAATGTAAAGAAATTTGAACCTCACGACTCCATGGTCTACTTTGTGTGGAAAGTTTCACAGAATCTAATTTTATGCACAAATGACGAAGTAAACTATAGTCCCGATTATCGTAAATGTGAAATTTAAAAGATAAAAATGAGGAGCATCGAAGTAATACTTTATACCTGTCTAACCAAACAAATTTTAAAGGCATAATTTTATTGAAGGATATTGGCAAAAGTACTGTACTGTACCAATCTAATTTTTTGTAATTCAGTATAGTCGTCAAGAAAACCGGAACGAATTGTCGCAGAACTATTGGATAGTTATTTGGATAAAGGTTTGACCCAAGATAGTTGTCGATAACTACAAACGATGTGCTTCCTCCAAGTTGTTTAAAGATTTTTGTCAAGTCTACTGTTGACTTGGCTAGTTTTTCATTTCTAAAACTTGACGTTGGTATTCTTGTTGTTC
>JAQFYG010003475.1:0-12497 GCA_034694325.1 Entomobrya corticalis | reverse complement strand
TCTACAATATTGCGACCTGTAGGGTTAGTAGCTCATGCCTATGGTGTCAGCTACTAGTTTTCATGTAGTTCTCAGAACCACCACCACCGCACAACAGCGTCACTATTAGCCCCTTAAAATGTCACCAGAAAACAGTATTATGAGCAAGCTCTGAGCAACTGTGAATTTCATGAATAAAATCTGGTTTTGAACAATATAACGATTTTTTGAGAATCACGTATGCTTCAAATTACAAGTACACCAACCTCTGCAAAATTATCAGAAAACTGCCTCTAGTAATGTGCATTTAATATAACATTCAAATGATTAAATATTTTCGATTTCAAAGTTATCAAGAGTAGTATAGAAATTCTCTATTCAGTTTCTTGAGAAAACCGGAGCGAAGCGACGCTAATATTATTTTCCTCCTACCCGCCGAGTTCCCCCTTTAAACTAATACATTGACATATAGGGCATACAATTTTATTTAAGCCCTATCCTTTAACATGGAAGGGGTTGACGGCCTGCACGACTGTACACTATTTTAAATGGTAGGGAGTGTGAGGGAAGGATGCCCATCGCTAGATGCCCATTCTTTCCGACCGGGGGTGAGACGGAGCAGGTGAGCGGAAGGGGTCCCCTTTATGTAACATGAGATCCTGCGGAGTCGATTTTGCCCTTTTTGTCATTTTATTGGAGTTTTTGACATCCCATGTTATAACATTACAGGCATGCCACAATGCATAGTCAAATAGTGCTTTATATGCATAATTGTCGCTGTAGTGGTGGAAGAGCCGAGATTTGTTCAGTTACGGGTATAAGAGATAATGGCGGATTTAATTATTATTATATTTAGTTAATTGCCTTGTTAATAAGGTACCGCACATAATGACTTTTTTCATTTTTTGGGCCAAAACATACCGTGTTTGGTGTCAATGGACTCGCAAGAGAGTAGAAATGGTATATCTGGTGTCGGTTTCCCTCCAACACTCCATGGTCCCTCCAAATATTGAATTATAGGAAAATATGTCATGTGTGGTCTCTTTTAACTCGTAAAATGAAGACTCTTTTTTACACATCTTTCTGAAAGTATATAAGGGGTATCTCTCACATGCATTTCTCAGTTAATTTAAGGCTTTTAAACCATCAAAATGTCAGTGTATGGCCCCGTTGATCTCCGTCTCAAACAACGAACCAATAATCAAATTGTTGGTATGAGTTCTTGCGGTAAAACCTGGTTGGCTCTCAAGATTGTCATTAACCGTAATCAAGTTTATAATGAACATACTGATCGTTGTGTGTTTGTGTATAACCAGTATCAGTCAAAGTTTGAGCAGGTAAAGGATCCCAACATTATTTTTACAAATGACCTAGATGTATTAGAAAAGGAAATTGAATCTGGAAAGCCCCTTTTGGTAATCTTTGACGACTCTCTCCTTCAAATGTCTGGTGAGCTTAACGAATACATGACATCCTTTTTTATTCAGAGATCCCATCACCAGAATTTTAGTACCACTGTGCTTCAACAAGTTTTGTATGCCAAGAATGGCCAAACTCTTAATCTTAATAGTCACTACGTAATTTTTTTTAAATAAACAAAGGATGCCCGTCAAATTTATTTCCTTGGCCAGCTAATGATGCCAGAGAATAACAAATTTATTTACAATTTCTACAAACTAGCCACCCAAGATAAATTGTATAGTTATATTGTCATCGATAGTCACCCAGCCACCCCAGAATATGCTAAATTTCGAAATTTGGTGTTTTTAGACAAATACTTGGTATTTTACTTGCTATGAAGACGGTAACTTTTGGCCTGCCCACAATATTTCTTTTCAAAGAAGAATCCGAGTGGGAGGATGCTTGATTTTTCAATTGGATGAAAATAAGGGCGGACCATTTTAGATTTCGTGATGGAATAAAAGCTAGCGAGGCTTTGATTGGTCCGGTTTAAAAAAATGGACATTGTCGCCGCCCACTATGACTTTTTGTTACAACTTGTGTCGGTCAAAGAAAAAATGCAGCAAAAAAATTTAAAGAATGCCACTTCTGAACAAATTCAACCTGTTGTAGTGTGTCAGGCTCTGCACCCGTAATCAAGTGCCAGGTATTTCTAATATAAGCGCCAAAATTAAATGGAAACGCGCAGTACATCTTTTGAAGCGGAACCGAACACTTCTTTAACCAGCCCTTCTCGCCTTATTGTGTGGATTTGTTCGTGATGCCATTCACTTTTACCTATCCTAACCATGTCTGTACAACTGTACTACATTATCCCCAAACATGTGTTTGAGGAGATTGACAAAAAAAGCCCATCGATTGCAGAACGTATCTCAGCCTTGCCAGTTGTTGCCCGAAAAAAGCCAGGGTCCGTTCCCATATCTTGTAAATACATTAAAGTTTGACAAGTATGGAAGCTGTTCCCACCCAACTCAAAATATTTTTGATTATATAAACTATGCTATTCGTGGCAAAGACGAGCCCGTTGATTGGGCCAAATTTATAAAATATCTTGTGCAGTTTCCAAAACTATCAAATTTGAACGATAAAGTGGCAAGACAAGTTAAACTTGCAAAACGAAATGCAAAGTAATTAAATTCAGAGGTCCCGGAACAACTATTCCCAGCCAGGTGCACTAAGAGCAATCTCTGGATTTTCAAAGGCCCGCGGTCTAATACAGGACAAAACAACTGATGTACGCCTGTCAAGCATTTTTTCCTATTCCGTTCACCGCCCGGTGCGTCAACATTACAAGACTAGAGCCATCATTCTCAAGGAACCCAGAGAAACTTGGTTTACAGACTTGATTGATTTTCAAGCTCTGTCCCGCAGCAACAAGAGATACTCGTGGATTCTTGTTGTTTTTGACGGATTCACAAAGGAAGCCTTTGTTGAAAAACTCAACAAAAAGACAACAAAAGAAACTGCGGATGCCTTTTATAAAATCATCAAGAGGGCCGAAGAGCCAACCCGAAATTTATGGGGTCCGACTTTCAAAAACTAATGTCAAAACATGGCATTAACCACTATGTGTCAAAAACAAAACAAAAGAGCTTTATGGCAAAACGGTTTATTCGTACCTGATATTCAAATAAAAACCAGACCAAAAATTGGAAAATGTCTTGGATGATGTAGTAAAAAGTTACAACAATACCAAGCACACCACTACCCTTTTCAAACCCAGCCAAGTGACACCAAAAGACTGTGGTCCCATTTTTACAAATTCCTACCAGCGGCTAGTGACAAAGAGCCCTCTGCCAAAGTTTAGTGTTGATGATCGTGTTAGAATTGCCAAGAATAGTGTAACTTTTCAAAAGGGCTACCAGCAATCTCTTAGTCCCGATGTGTTAATTGTCAAATATTTTGTCCCCTTTAGCAGGCCAGTGCCAACCTATAAATTAGAGACACTTGACGGCCAGCCAGTCAGTACAAGTTTTGTAGCCAAAGAACTAGGTTTAGCTGTTTAGAACCATGAATAAAAAGCCCTTTACCGTTGTCGTTCAATCCAACGAATGTTGGATCGACTTTCCCAACAATAGAAACTACGAGTTTGCCAATTCCCTTGGCTCAGAGCTTAATGTTGAAGGGTACGAGGTGGGATTGGTTGACTTGATTTACCATGATCATCATCGCTCGCCTCTTCTTGACCTTGATTTTACAACAAATGATGAAGAAAAGCCGCGGAAGCAGCCGACCAACCTAAACCAGAACCAGAAACGCCGGAAAAAATTACGGATGGCCTGTTTGATATGACTCGTGGTGACAATGAAGTGCTGGCCATTGAAGAACGGCAGACGACTGTTCTATCCGAATAACCACAGAAAGGACGGTAGAGACATTTTAAACCAGCTGCACGGATACCATGAAAGAGAGCAGCATTAATGCCACAATCAAAATGAATGTAAATAGCGCTGTATTTATGGGTGGTACCATTATGGACCACATAGTTCTCGATTTTGAATTTTGATTTGATTTTGATTTGGCCCACACAATGTCTTACCAGATGCCAGGCGGGAGCGTCCGAATATTATTTTCCGACTTTCTCAATCGGTACATGGATTTAAACCAGTGACAAATCCTTTCCGAGAGCGCTTCGCACCGTTTACAAGCAGACGTATTTCTCCCAGACCAAGAAGAATCGTTTGATCTTCTCCCGCAGAGGCGCCACCTTACATTTCATCAAACAAATTGCTAGTCTGTAATGACTTGGTCGTAGGCCAGCACGTTGGGGACAAAACATTTCCCGTCCTTGCTGAGTTGGACAGGATTATGGACAGGGAAAATTGCTCATAATCCTGTTTCCTTGTCCATAATCCTGTCATGTACTCATCAAGACCCAATCATGTACCTGCCTTTAAAATGGGACAGCATTTTAACCTTCCGTATCAGTCTCTTGAACGACCTGGGAGAATTTTCTTCATTCTCAAGATACCCAACTACAGCTTTTCTTGCATTTAGACCTAGAAATGGATATCAACTGCAAATAAATGGAAAGCTTCTTTGTTCCGCGTTCCCCGCCTACCGACCTGATACAATTTTAGGCGCCCAAGAATGGTCGCGTGGTAAAAAAGAGCTCCAAGAAACCAATCAAAAAGCCGAAAAAAAAGCTAATAAAATGCAAAAAGTGATTTATCGGCCTTCTGTGGACCTTATCTCACATCCACTAAAGGACGTGACCCAGATAGATTCATCATACAACAAGATTTACCCTACCTTTTCAAATTCCACCCTGTGGAATTTTACATTCCGCCAATGAGTCGCTAGACAAGCCTTCAAGATTTTTAATTTTAATGAAATTTAAAACTACCGACAAGGATAACAATGAGCTGGCCTCTTCATCCAGAACGATCCCAAAGCCAATTTTTTTCAATAATGTGTTTTCAAGCTTGACTGTAGCGACAAATGGCAAAGATATGCCCTCTGTAACAAACTTTGGACCTGCTGCCTTTATTCATCAAGTGGTGGATAACAAGGATCATGACAGATATGGCCGCCTGCTCTCCAAAATGATTGTCAAAGAAAGTGCCCCGAAAACACTCGAAAGTACCAATTCGTTGTTCAAGTGCATGACGAGCATAAAAGCAAACAAACAATTTGAACTTTTCTCCAAAAAAAACTATGGGCCAAAACTTGTTTGACCAGAGCCGTAATGGGCATGCTGGTACCCCATTACGACTCAGATTTAGGCGGACATCCAATGTTTTTGCCCTCTACGGTACTGCGCCAGCTACTGGCTAGTCATTTACCAACAATTCATATTCTGGATGCAGTCTTGTACGTAAAACGGATTTCCGTTCACGAATTTTTAGCAAAAATGCTGCAAAAGGAACTGGATATGGGGAAATCTTACACGCTACCTACCAATTTTTTGATGTCAGAATTTTTACCGTGGCAAAAAGAAGCCTGTCCTACACGTCAGAAAACATCATTTTTGGAGTAATGCCATCATTTGTTTCTAACGGACTCGTCGACAGCAAGGAGTTCCATGGCTCTACCCCTGGCAAAAGCCCTCTTAATTTTCAAAACTTTAATCTTCAGTCAATTTACTTGTTAATGAGGTACCACAAATTGTAAACGGGCTGGATTTTAACGTGGCAAACAATGAATACATGGTTGGCTACAAGATGCTGCAGCAGAATCCCAGTGCGTCGTGGATAACCCCAATAAATTATGCCAAGAATGGTTATTTTCTCATTCTCTATGACTTGCGTAAAGCTCAAAAGGAAGGAAGATTCACTCTGGCACGTGAATGCAACTTAAAGATTCAGCTTGCCTTTCATGAGGCACCAGACGATAACATTAATGTAGTCTTTTATTATGTACAGCCAATTTGTTATGTAAGTCTCACTTGAGCAAATGTAAATAGGCTGTCAATAGTGCAGTCACAATAAAAAATTAAAAATTAAAAAATAAATAAAAAATAAAAATATAAAATATAAAAAAATACTAGGACGTAGCTTCTTCTTGTAGGTTAGCCCACAATTCTTTTTTTTCCGGTGGGGCCCAACTAGTGGGTCCGAGGACCGTCTGATGAGACTGGGCCCTGGATGCATGATAGAGTCGAAACCCAAGTTTTACATGGTTCACGCCACAAAACTAGCTGGCACATTTAAAAAACATTTTGCCTTATTCACGTGCCACGTTGTATTTTCGCAGACGTTTCAACAATGTTTTTTTTAATAAATGAAACACGTGGCAGCTGCCGACTTTTTACAGTGTGAATTACTTTTTCGCGAACGTTGCAACAAACTTTTTGTTTTTACAAGTCAAACACGCAGCAGATGCAGTACTAAATTTTGTTTTGTGACAATGACGTGACTGTTTTTCCCAAAAACTCTTTTGCGAGCACTTGCAACGTAAAAAGCGACTTTTGTTGCTCTTGGCATCGACTTTTCAGAAAAAAACGTGCCCGAGATTACATTTGACAATAGACGAACATTAGAATGACATTTTACTTAGTGATGCACACCTCGTTTTGCCATTTAGTATTTGATTAACATCGGAAAGAAAAGTAGGTCAAACGATCAAAAAACCCAACAAAAAAACACGAAACGACTCGTGAAATCATGTTAAAACGTGGTTGGCACTAGTGAAATAACGTTAATAGATCAAAAAAACACAGGATAACACGAAACGACTACAAGTATCCTTATCCGAGAAACGATCACTGTGAATCACTTGTTTTTCCAAAAACGTGTAAAAATCTAGCTTGAATCATGTTAAAATGTTCCTGAAACGTGCTGCGGAGGTACTTCATTTACATGAAAGTTACATTGCGTGACAAAGTTTCGCAAGAAATGATGGTGTGCAGTAGGTAGTGACCCACTTTTTTAACATGTATGCAGCCAGCCCATTGTTATTTTATGAAACGATGCCACGTGCCAAGAGTTTTATGAAAAATAAAAAAAAACAAAGTAAGCAATCGTAGAAAAACAGTTTTATTTGTTAGGTTTCCAAATTATCCACTCTGCTGGCGGGGCTGGAAATCTCTTCAGAACGACCCAGCCGGCATAAACTTGCCTTTCGTCAATGACCTAACCTATTATTTTTACATTTTTTTATTTATACTTTTTTTTACATTTTACATTTTGTATTTTTTTGTTTTTTAAAAAGAGAAAAGTCCTAACATATATTTACATAACAAAAAGGTTCCGACGTATTGTAGTCCAACCACTTTCTTTGAAAGTCAAAGGCGGTAAAAAGCAACTTTTTTTGTTTCAAGAGGGATACCACTTGATTTTTGGACTGAAATCCCATATAGTTGGCAAACATTTGGAGATTGTTGGCCAAGACTTCCCGGTATACCGATTGTGGCGTGTGCTTTTTCTTGGGTCCTCCTTTGGAAACATTAACTGTCCCATCTTGGCATTGGCCGCATACCAAGTTTTCGTCAATGTTTGTGCAACTGGAACATCGGTTGAGGATGGAATACATTTTGCTCTTGAGTCCAATAAGCTCCAAGGGGTACGGGTATTCAATCTTGAGCAGTCCGGCCTGGTTTGCCTGAGAATTATCATACAAGGGATGGTGTGCTTGTAGAGTTTAAAAGTAAAAAATGTGGTCAATATCCTTGAGATTCTGCAGAAAGGTATTGTTTGGGTCCTTGAGTTTGCACACAAAGCTATCCGTTTTAGATGCCACGATGGTTTTTCGGCTGCCAAACTTTGGTTTGAGGACCTTGTTGACAACTCCAGATAGATAAGCTTTGCCTTTTCCAGCACGACAAACAAAACTAAAAAATTCTTGTCTAGTTTAGAGTTGGCCTTTGTCAAGTAGTACAGCACAAGGTCACTAGAGATTGGGTTGGCGCTGCTAAAAATGTGCTTGGCCTTGATATTCAAGGCCTTCTCTGGGATGGTGCAGCACTTAACATTCAAGTTGTTGTGAACAGACAAAAACTTTCCAAATACCATGTTGCCCAGATTCTTTGAAATATTTTCATGAAACTTGCCGTCTGCATTATGTCGGACTCTCATGTTTCCTTGGATAAACTTGCTCAAAAAGGGCTGTTCATTAAATTTGATTACGCCATGAATCTTTGTAACCTGCATCTCCTGTTTAATGTAGAATAGTAGAGTTTAATGGTAAACACCATACTCGAGCTTGTCTTCTTGAGTCAGCAGCAAGGTGTGGGCTCCTGGTTGGTTCTTTTTTGATGGTGTGCTTGCTTTGAGCGCATATTGTTGAAACTCTGTGAGTAATGATGTGTCATTTGGCCGTTTGACAGGCCACAAGGGAAAATCCTTGGTCCTTTCTTTAATGTGGTCCGGATAATGCAGGTCTACATTGTAGATTCTTCCTTTTTAATCTGATCCGTCATGACCGAGAATGTTTACATTTTGTAATTCATCCCTTGTTAACCAGCGGTATCCATCATAAGGAAGAGGCTGCATCAGGCAATATTGATATAAAGAATTCAAATCTGCAATCAATATTTCTCTCCTGCTTTGCATTCAAGACTGCTTTGATCATTTTGGGGTCCGTTGGAATCTCAAAGCAGGATTTTGAATGGTAGGTTGCACACGTGTAGGCATTAGAGGCGAAAGACAGCTCAAACAAAGAGTACAGCTCATGGGTTTTGAAACACCAGTAACCAAATTCCTCCATAGGAGCTGCGAAGGTGTAAAGTCTGCTTTCCAAATATTTGGTGCAATAGTCCCGGAATGTCTTGCATCCTAGTTGACTCCATAGGGAAATGCATTGCTCGTACTCTTTATCCTAAACTTTGTTGTCAGTGAGAGCATCATAGAGCATCGTATCATAGTTATTTCTGGCCGGAAAACTGGTGGCATCCAGCTGATCATACGAGTTGAACCACGTGTGGGGAAAGTAAAATGTCTGGTGTAAAATATCCTTGTCCATATATTGGTAGTACGGCTCTAGCTTGTCTAGCTTTTTGGATAAAACTAGTTGATACAGCAGGTTTTGCAGGCCATAATCCAAAAATGTCCGAGTGTCTACCAACTTAAGACGGTTATCAAAAATTACCGAAGTTTTCCTTGTTGCTAGGAACCACTTTGACAGATTTTGCATCCTCTGACGTCAAATTGGCCAGCAGCAAGTGGAATCCAACCTTGATGTGAGAGTGGGAAAATAGAAGCACTTTGGCACGGATCTGGATTTTAAGATTGCAGCTGTGGCGAATTGCCCCTACTGGATGCCCAGGCATATGATGGGATTGGTGTCTTCTTTTTTGAGACTTTGAATGGAACGGTTGGTCGCAAACGCAACAAACACTCGCTTCATCAAATGATTTTTGTTCCTCTCCCCTCAGTACGGGGATAGGCAGGGCATCCTTTTTGATTTTGTTTGAAAATTGCTTGGATAGCTGCATAACATACTTTATGTATGTTTGCATGGCATCCTTGCCGATGTATATTTTTTTCTCAAGCAAGTCTCCGCTGGGACCAACCACCAAGACGCCATACCTAACCATTTCAAGCTTATCCTGGCCACAAAAGAGTGGTTTGGTATACAACCTGAAAGGCGGAGGGAGTAATTTGTGGTGATCACGGAAGCGAAAACGTTTATTCTCCAACGGTTGTAGCTTAAAACCAGTAGAGTGCATAAACTGACACTCCAACAAGTGGTGTGGGGTTCTGAGTCATTGAGTGCACCAAGGGCAAATGTGTCCAGATTGGGAAACTTGCATTTTTCCAAACAAACGAGAGGGATCCTGAATCAGCACAAAATGATGGTCGGCTCCGTTTTTTAACAGCAACAGGTTCACGTGTCGGTGCATTACATACATCTTGTCGATAACACGGAAAGGATAGACGCCATTGATGTTTTCGTCAAACTCGTACACGTTGACGGATACGTTGTTATGCTCTTCAAGCATGTGCAGGTCGTTAACATCAAACTCGTTTTCAAATCCTTCAAAATCTAGCAGCCCATCGTGCTGTACTCTGGTCCAGATTGCATTGTAGGAATTTGGGAGCTCCAATTTCCGTTTGAGACACAAGCGCTGACTTTTATTCAATTCAGCAAACGATCCCTTGTTCGTTTTGATTTGTATTTGATCTCCATACAATGCAGCTGGGATACTCAATCTAAAGCAGCCTGTATCTTTAGTCTTGATCGAAAAGAGTCCGTGGCGTCTTTGTAATCCGGTTGGGTTAGAAATAAATCCACGTGGTCCTATGGAACGATACACACCAATGTTGACATCCAGAGATTTTATCCCATCAACAACAACTCCGCTAAATGATTCCGTTAAAATGGTCAGCATGCCGTTTGCATAGTCGGTATGCCAAACAAGATCCTCGTCAATTGATGCTGGGTTCATCAACCGCTTGTAGAGGCTCAAAACATGGCGGGTATTCTTTTGTCTTGATGTCAGCTCTGTTAAGTAAATTTCAAATCCGTGTTGCAGCCTGATTCCCTTGTGTGTTAAAACGTTTTTCTTGATAATGTTGTGCAGGTCATGGTGAACGGATGTCATGGCGTCAGTGAGAAAGATTAGCCGGGGATCAAATGTTGTTTCAAATGTTACGATGGCTCCTCCGTTGACTCGGGTCTTTTGTTTGAATGCTGTCTCTTCAATGTTTACTTCCGGGATGGTGATTGGCTTTTTCTTTGGCCCACAGGTATGTTTCTTCAAGTTGTTACATTTACAGTTGCAACAAGAGCAGTAGTGAACCGTGTCCTGGCGAAGTTCAAAATCGTTAAGGTTGTCAGTTTCAAACTCACAACCATATAGATTACACGAAATGAGTTTATTCGTGTGAGTGGTCCCATGTTCAATGTCCACTTCGGCAAACTTTCGTTTTCCTTTTTGCTGGAAAGGGTTTTTTTCTTTTGCTTGGTAATTCCCTTAGCGATAGTTGGGAACTCTGCCGGTCCATGTTGTACCGACAAACTGGGTGTTTCGTGCATACGCACGGTTGAATCGTGAGAAGTCATTTGTATTTATGAAAACTCAGAGTGCGAGAACACGTGTTTACTCTTTGAAAATCAAAATTCAAGTTACAAATGATGCGCTACAAGGGCTTGCCCTTTATAGTTTGGTGTGACCTACTTTTGATCTCAAAACGTTTTGGGTCTAAAGAGTAAAATCCAAAACCAAAACTTTTTTGTGACATGAACGTTTGAAAAGTTTTAAAAAAGTTTGTGAAAATGAACGAAAACTTTTATTTTTTTGGACTGGACGTTACGATTTGGTCACGGTCCTAAACAAGTAGGACGGGAAAAGAAGCGTTCGAAACATATAGACCGGCGTCCTGCACGTTACGGATGGGAAAAGAAACGGCCATAATGCATTGGTCACGCGCTTACAAATGATACCCCACACGCTTTATAAAAATGGAGGGATCGTGGAGGGACCTTGGAGAGTTAGACGAGTTTTTGGAGGTGACCAAAAGATTTCTTAACTTATTGTCTTTCAAATGATACCTTACACGGCATGCATCGTACAGTTTTTAAATGGAGTGATTGTAAAGGGGCGTTGGAGGAAACTTGGAGGAGTTTTTGGAGGTGACCACAGGATAGCTTAGGCTCTCTTCGTTCAAATGACACCAAACATGCCATACTTTATAACAACCGTTAACTAATTAAATGCTAGCTGCTGACTTAATTGTTGCAATAATTAACTATTTATTAGTCCAAAATATGCGCCAAATTGACCAAAACACTATTAACAACATGTAAAAAGTATACCCTGTATAAATTAAATGGAAAATGGCCTGCACGACTTAACGTGGCGGCCTGCGTGTAAGCCTATACTTGGGGATTTTTGATATAAAATACCATACTTTTTTAGGACAAATTGTCATTTATTAAATAAATAACTGGTGGGTGGGACTCCAGAGGGCATGAACCTTTGGTTGGATCCCTCTTACGCACAAAATTCCACCCCCTACACCTTGGGGTCATACATAATAAGAAGAATCATATTAATAATAATGAAAGCTCCCTCTGAGTCTTTAGGATGATAGACACATCGGTCGCTCCAATAATGTTATTAGGCCCCCAGAATGGTGGGGGCCCTCTATAATAATAATAATATAATACAAAAATGAGAAAGTCGACTCCGCAGGATCTCATGTTCCCCAGAGGAGACCCCTTCAGCTCACCAGCTCCGTCTCAACCCCGGTCGGTAAGAATGGGCATCTAGCGACCATGTTTAAGGATAGGGCTTAAATAAAATTGGATGACCTTTATGTCAATGTATTAGTTCAAAGGGGGAAATCGGCGGGTAGGAGGATTTTATTATTGGCGTCGCTTCGCTCCGGGTTTCTCCAAAAACAAAAGATCTTTATACATAAATAGATAGAATACGTCTACGCAATCCAAAGCTAAAACATTAAATTTCCTGTAACTTGATCAATTTTTCGTAGAACATTTTAAATCCACGGATACGACGGTTAAAAGGTAGAAAACGAAGAAAACTTTTCGATTTCACGAAACAAAAATCAAAAAGTTTGTTCATTTCTCCTACACAACAACCTTATAACGAAGAAATTTGTACGTGGAGATAAAATGTCCTAGGATCAAGACCACACCAATAATTGTTTATT
>JAQFYG010003474.1:0-12498 GCA_034694325.1 Entomobrya corticalis | reverse complement strand
TCAAGGGATGAGAGCTGAATAATCCTTAAATGAGATTCCATGGCCTGGAGTAATTCCAATCCCTCTATATTTATTTTAGATGTAAGGGGCCGTTCACACAAAACGCTTTGTTCATGTAATTCCTTGCTACACCCACCCCCTATACACCTTACACAAACGTCTATAATTTCACTCAGCTACATTATTTAAAAAAATATTTTATATTTGCATGAATATAATGTAAAACATTGTGGCGTTTTTGGTGAACGACCCCAATTAACCAAACCGACCTAAAAACATATATTTTCGTTCTTTCTTTTCCGTTCTCAATTACCATCTGTGCTGCGTTGTGAAATAAAAAGAAGAAGAAAACAAGAGAAGTTACCAGTTATATAATTTGTTTAAGGTTTAATCAGTAATTATTCTAGTTGTTGTGGTGCGGTGGTGGCAGAAAAGGGAAAGATAAGATTTAAAGTTTAATTGTCAAATATTAATTAAATAATTTAAGAGACAGACCATCAAGAGTTAAAAATAGCGAAACGAATGGACTGATTATTTATGATTTAAAATAAAAATTAAATTCTGTCGCCATCCAAGTTGTTTGTTACTAGTCGTCAGTAAAAAATGCTATAACAAATTTGTTTTGTTTGGCGTCTGCTTGTCAGTCGTGGCGTCCAGGATGCGTCAAGAAATCATTTCTGTACCATCTTTATTTAAATTATACTTTAGACGGCTCACATTTTTTGACTATCGAGAGACGAGAGACGAGGAACAATGGTCAATAGTAGTTTGTAGGAGGGACATAGCTAATGATTCAATATGTTATTTTTTTTTCTCTTTTGGAAATGAGGTGTGTCAATTGTTTTTATTTCTATTGCTGCATTAATTGGACACAGGTATTCAAACCAACAACGCCAAAACACAAACCAGTCTACCTGTGAAGTTGAAGGTTCTGTATTTTTTTGCGTAGGCGGATAAGTAACTAGTGGAAGTGGACTTATTTGGACATTAAAAGAATAAAAAATAAGGCTATTAAAGAAATCATCAATAGACACTTTTTTATCAGCTTAACTTAAGTAGTTAACATTTTAATTGAAGATTACTTGACAAAAATTGAAATATGATGCATTTTCTTGGTTTAAAAAACATAAAATTTCACTAAAACTTCAACCCTTTCTCTCGAAATATATCATGAGCACTCTTAGCTCATTTTCTCGTGGAAATGTACTCTACTGCAAGTCGAGAAACAGGCGTCACGGATCTCGACTAAAACGTATAATTAAATATGTTTGAAGGTAATGCTGCATTTTAGTTATAAAAATGCTTCAGTATATGATTTTTAATTAATCAAGTAATTATTTCACAAATGGGTCAACAGACAGATGGGAACAGACGCTTTTTTTCAGGATCTACCACCCACGAAGATCCCCGAAGAATCAGCAACAACATTGGTTACAAATAATTTAATTTTCTCTAGTCCCCAGTCTCCTCCTTCACCGCTAACTCCTCCAACGACTACGCCGCAAGTTTCTCGAATTTGGAGGACTCAATGATTATGGTGGACCGGGTGGATAACCATTGCATCTTGGTCACTCCATGGGGAGTGGTGCGTCAACGTCAATCTAGTATCGACCTCCATAATTTAATCTCCCGTATTTCCACTCCAGGCGTCCGACTTAGTGGTCACACAAACCACACACACACACATAAAGCCGCAAAAGTAAACATGACCCGCGATATTTGCCAGCAATCTCCTCCACAATCACACGGAATGCAAGCAGCTTCTCAGGGAGTCCATCAAATGATCTTCAGGAGTAACCCAAGGAGGAAAAAGGGCACCAACACAACCTCTGGAAAACAGAATATCTCCGTTTGAAGTGGTCACATTTAAGCGTTCAAGATATCGAAACCTAAGGTCTTTGCATCGAGAAAAGACCCTTTGGACAGGTCCGTGTTTTCCAGAGAAAGGAAACTGGGCACATATTTGCCATAATTTTTTTTAGAAAAAAGGAAATGCTGGAAAGGGACAAGGTGGCACATGTCAGGGCGGAACGGGACTTCTCAGTTGAAGCTAATCACGAATTGGTGGTGCGGATATTTTACAGTTTTCTGGACACGGCGAAACCTGTAACTTATCATAGAGTTGCCTCCGGGAGGGGAACTGACGAACTTTTTCATGAGAAAGACACCATAAGTGAGGACACAACTAAATTCCACGTGCAGGAATAAGCTACATCCGCAAATCGGGGTCCATTCACTGTTTTCAGGGACCTGAAATTGAAGGGACATTACGTTATTCATCGCAAATAAACTCATATTCAGTTAAAATTTATCATCAATTTTAAATAATTATACGGTAATTATTATTTATATTTTTATAGGTTTTACTGTGAATCAGATCGGAGGATTTGCTCCTGCCAAGGCCTCAAGGAACTCAAAAATTTACCTTTTTTTCGTGGCGTTGATTTGCAGAATCTGAGGATAAGATCTGCATCATTCCCTGTAGCCGTCAATATTCAAACGGACGCCAGCAACTTTGATTAATTTAAAGAGGACGAGATCGAAGTTGGTGAGTTATCTTCTTATTATTAATTAATTCTTATTTTTAATTAAATATAATGGTTTAATTAAATTGCTTGTAACGTAAGGACCTTGCAAAGAAACCATTAAAGAAAGACGACAACTGCAGGACCAAGATTCTTTTCAGCAACTGCACATTTCATCGCTTTTACGATACTGCCTACTTTTCAAAAAAGTGAACCTATTTATAATATAATATAGTAATTAACTTTAACTACCAAACAAAACAGTAATTGTTACAAGGAAAACGTACACATGTAAAAAACAAAGTTATATATATTTGTATTTAAAAAATTTATCCGATTCACTGCTGTCATTATTGAATATCGGATACGTAGAATACGTATGGTAGATATTCAATGCGATGAAGATCCAATCTAGCTGTCTGTCTGCCTGGAAACACGATAACTCAAAAAATGCTCAGTGGTTTGACACTAAATTTAGTACACTGGTACCATAGGGCAACTGCTTTTATGGGATTGAATTTCAGTCTCCAAAATCAAACCTTTGGGGGTCCGTGGGTCAAAGGTCACATGGTGATATATGCAGCACCACTTTTTTATTGCATAACTCTATAGAGGGGACAAAACTAAACATCTTTTATGAAGACACCATGGGTCAGGCTCAGGGGAAAAATACTGAGAATTCCAAGATGCTCGTTGCATGATGTCCGTATCATTGTTTCTTTTTAAATGTTTTGTAGGCATAAAGACGAATAATTGTTTAATGTTTTGTAGCTCATATCTCAAACGAAGTAAGAGTTGATCGCAAAATTAGCGTTATTCAAGTGTATGCCTACAAAACATTTAAAAAGAAACGATGATACGGACATCATGCAACGAGCATCTTGGAATTTTCAGTATTTTTTCCCCTGAGCCAAGTTTTACTGGAAAAATATAAAAAAGTTCTAAGTGAAGCAAACTGTCCCTAGTATCCTGGGTATTTTCTTTTACTGAACTTGGTAATAATATCGTTGTAAAAACAATATTATTGCTATTGTATATAAAAATAGTAATTTAATGAATGCGCTTATCATTTTGTAGAACGGTGTTACATTTGAAAAAAATAAAAGTTAAGTTCCGGATGAAAAAGCACAAATACTTTAATCATTTTAACGAATAATTCACCAAAATACTGTACAGATGACAGGATTTAATTATGAAAAATCATCCTTTTAGTTTTTGTATAGAGTAAGAATATGGAGGTTTGAACCCCCTAGAACATCATGTCTTTGGATTTTATTATTTTTGTATTTCGTAGTACTACCTAGGGGAACACCATGCAAATAATTGTTTATTAAATAACCTCATCCGGTGAGCCACGGAGCAACAAAGTTATTTTGCTTGTTTTAGGGCACTGTTAGACAAATGAAAAATAAAATATCTCTACAACTGCTTAATTTTTTCCAATGAAATGTATGTGAGTTGTGGTTCATTAAAGGTCCCATTTTCTAATACTAAAAAAATTTCAATAAATTTTGCCGTTTAAAAATAAGGGTAGTTTATATGCGAATTGTTCTGGAAAATTTGTGCGAATTTGTGCAAATTGTCCAGAAATAGCTTCATAGAACAACTTTATATTGTACGGAAAGTGCTCAAACTCAGCGTACATTTTTGTCCAGAATCTATTCTTTCTACCACAGGAACACTAACGTCAAACATGGTAACAATGGGTTAGACCTGAGCCTAATATCAGCGGGTTTTTTAGCAAACTTTCTGAAAAATTCGAATTTTTGTTTGTTTGCAGATTTTTCATCATTGGCACATTCCAGTGCTAGTGGTTGATGAATTAAATATAAATAAACAAAATTCAATTTCAAATTTTGAATGCTTCAGAATATTTGCAGTTCCGTCGTTCCGCCGTCGTCCTGTCGGGAAAGCTTAGTGACAATAAAAAGATCTTCGCTTCGCTCTGTTCTTCTTTGGAGGACACGAACTAAGCAATCTTCATTGTGGTGCATACGGCAGCATTAAAATGTCTGTAACCGACTAGCAAAGAGATCTTTTGATTATTTTTCGGTAAAAAAACAAAATGGTTTTGGGAAGAATTCTACAATTTTTGAATTCAGCAAATTTCAACGTAATTTATTGTTGCAATTATAGTTAATTATTTATTTATTTAATTTTACTGCCGACATTACATTGCGTATATTTTGTAATCTGCATTTGCTCAAAAGCAGGTGCATATGTCTAATGCACTTGTTTGTAGCGTTCAGACAAATTCAATACTGCATAATTTATAGACTAGACATAGAATAAAAGTTCTGAAAGTTATCTTAATACAATCTGATATTCAAAAAGCTGTACACCTAATATACCAAAATGTAAATTATATCATCAATTGTATTCCTCTAATTTAGTTTCCATTACAGTATGTATTAACATAAATTTATATTAATTTTTGCTATTGGTTTATGGAGCCATTTAGCTAAAACAAGAACCACTATAGAGCTTTAAAATTTACAAACTGACATTTGTTAAAATTCGATCCAGTGAATTAGCAAAAAATTCAATGAAATCTACAAAAATTATATGTGATATAAACAGAACTAGAGCTGAACACCAGCTATTCAACATTATTTTAATGATAGAAGCTAAAGTTAGTTTTTAAGAGTTTATCATTAAATTGAAGGCAAGCAAGCGTAAAACCAGTTAGAACAAGAGATTATAGGTGATTGAGTACGTTTGAAATCCGGATATCAAACTCAAAAGAAATGGTCATGTTCATATATTTTGGTTATTATTTTAAATTTTTTCCCGCAGATTAGGTAATTTGTAATGATGACAATAATAATAATAAGAGTAAGTCCATGAGTTATAGGAAATATTTTGAACCTTGGACCACGAATCGATTTGTAATATTACTTATCATATTTCTAATTCAATATAAAATGGAGGTTTTCAGATCAAAACTTCAAAAAGTTTGCAACATTGCAGGGTAAGAGCAAAAAAAGTAAGCGCATTCATGTCGCAACAAAATTCTTTTAAAAGTGAGAATAACGTTCATAATAACTAATTTACAGATTCCGAGGATTTCTGGATTCTGAAAACTTGTTTACCGGCAAGCACGTATAACTAAAAAATCTAACCTATGGAGAACAACTGAGCAGTTTTTTTTATTTTAAAACATATTGTCACGTATTTTTTTATAATTATGTGTGTGCATTTGTTTCAGATTAAAACTTTTTTCAATTCATGTAGCATTCTGACCATGAGGTACAAAAATGTAAAATCTACCGTATTGTGCAATTAAAGATAGGTTAAAAAACTGAATTTCACAGCAACTCAACCATCCCTGAAAGACGATATACATTTTGGTAAACGTACATATGTATATTTGACTCACAGATATAAAGATAATGACTTTTCCATTGGAGTAGAAATGCTATATAAAATGAATTTAGTTTTATAAAAACAGAAAACGCATTTTTTGCTTATATTTAACATAAATAAGACAGAAGAGAGAAGGAATGTTTCATTTTATATGTTAAAATCATCATCATCATTACATTCCAAAATTTCATTAAGGTTTACTTTTCTTGAAACTGAATATACTAGAACATTTTGTACGATCCATTAGTCTACTGAAACACTTTATTTAAAGTAGGCTTGGATAGTTTGCTATCTAATATATCAAATAAAACTTACTCAATACTTATGGTGACGTGTTTGTCTATCCGGAGTCACAAATAACACTTTTTGTTTTAAAAAAATTTGGTTACATAGTTGCTCGCAAGTATACTATCTTCTCGAAAATTTCTTCTCAATAATAATCACAAATCTGACTGCTAAGAATGTGAATTTAAAAAACTTATTTTTAACTAACCTCTAGATGGCATTGACACGCGTGCAAATTACAGCTTGTTTTTAAAATTTTTGAGAAACTTGATATGATCTCCCCACTGGACACCAAATCACAAAATTTTTCATGACTACCAAACATTGTACAATTTCAAAAGTTTCACCCATGCGGACCTACAGGACAAAAATTCACCAGAATTTTACTACTTCCACTTCAAAATACACAACTGTACGGAATTGAACTCTTTAGTAATAACTTCATAATTCAAACGAAATACATCAAACTTAAAAATTTCAAATTTTGTACTAAAGGGCAAAAAGCGTGTCGAAAGTTGAGCTCTGGCATAACCCCTTTTTCTGTTTTCTGAGGAAAACCAGCTAATGATTGCACACGTGGCTTAAAATTTGATGCCGACAAACCTCTGGAAATTTTTACTTACAATATATTAGTTTTTCACGCAAAGGAATGTTTTTAATGAAAACAAATATGCTAAATAATTAAGAAACCATTCATACAACCACAAAAGTATTTCAATACAGTAATGACCACTTTCCGGAATGCATCATAACAAAGACTATGACATAACAAAATGATGTCTTTTATCATTAAGCTTAGAGAACTCAACTAACAAGTAAGTTTATGCCTATTGTGGGACAAAATATGGAAGCAAAACATAATGGAAGTTCAGCCTTAAGCAGAAATAAATTCTGAGTAAGACGTGCCACAACGATTTTTTCCAGGAAATTTTATTTATTCGCCAAATCTGAAGCAAGGGAATATAGAAAATGAAGTGAGTAAGCTTAAAAGACGATGCTCAACTCACTCAAATCCTAGAATAATGGCAATAGACAAATGAGAACTCCTTTTCTTAATGTAGGAAAAAAGCCTTGAAAACTGTTTTAGAAGTTTGTAAGAACCACGTTTTAATTATTTATGCAAAATATGGCATAACTTTGGGCTATATATTTTTAAAAGTTTTTTAAACCAAACAAATCTACGATTAACGTTCCCTAACCCAGTTTAAGTTCGTATTGGGAGTTGTTTTTAGTATTGTAAATTAGCATATGTTTTGAGCACATAAATAATTGACATTTGAAACTAATACAGTAACTGAAAACATTTTCTCGAAACAGGACTTAACCAAACTAATGTTCTTTATAAACATAGTTAATTTTTTTTCCAGAAATCAGACAATTTCATTTTAACAAGTATTTATAACTTTTTAATAAGTTATTACAGATTTTCACTATTTACACTTTTCCAAGCAAAGCTTTTATATATAAGTGGATTAATACAAGAGTTAGCAACAACCATTAGAAATAAGGCATCTTGAACTAGTGGATCAACTGCAGCAGCCACTTTCCAATCCATCATGTACCTTAAAAACGCAAAAACAAAAACAATTAGCGCACTATAATACACGTAAAAAATTAAATAAATTTTCTTCCACAAATCGCCAGAAAACAAAACTCATAAACATTGCTTACCACATAGTCATCACACAATATGGAGTCCAGCAAAAAATAAATGAAGTAACTATGACAATAGTCATCCAAAACGTTCTTGATGTGGCCTTTGACATGTTTGCTTGAACATTGCCGCTGCATCGTAGCTGAATATCAGGAATAGAGACATTTCCATCTTTTATAAAAGTTACAAAAACCTTTATAATTTTTTTTATATGCAAGCATATGTTTTTAAAAGTGGTTTAAATGCAAATAAAAACCTACCGCAAAATCTTACTGAAACAGCCGCTTCCCGTTCCTCGACACCTTCTCGGTCATAATCATCATTAGTTTCATCTAAACGCTGACATTGACACATTCGTCTTTTTGATTTGACCAATTTTAGTAGAATAGCCGTATACGTACAAATTATAACTAACAATGGAACAAAGTACAAAACTGTTAACGAGAAAATACTATACGATTTCACAGCAATTTTTAAAAACAAGTCTCTTTTTGTCACGCATTGTTTAAAGTTAACAAATATTGGGTGGGATTCCACCTCGAAAAATACCAGTTGTGGTAATGAAAAAACAGATGCAAGGATCCAAGCCACGATCAACAAAAATTTAACCTTTCGATTTGATCCAGATCGCATCATATAAAAAGGAAAAATTATAGCCATACATCTGTCAACACTCAAACAAACTAATGTTAAAGAACTGAGATATAAAGAAAAAGCGCGAAAAAACTGTGTAAATTTGCACATTAAATTCCCAATTTTCCACTCAATAGTTAAGCGCCAGTATATTTCTGAAGGTATTAGAGTGCAACATACCAGTAAATCTGCTACAGACAAATGGAGAAGCAAAAGTACTATTCGTTTGTGCTTTAATTTATATTTTTTTCTTAAAGAATTGAGGACAATGGTATTTCCGGTAGCTGCCAATAAAAATATTATGCAGTATAGAAAAATACTAATCTTTGAATTTTCACTGATTTCACTTAACTCGGTTGGCAACCAGTTTTCTGGAAATATGAAATCAGTAAAATTCGTTATATTTTCAAGTTGGTGTGGTAGCAAAAAATCACCGTAGAAATTGGATATGCGCACATGAGTCATGATGATGTTGGCTAAAGTTTGGTTTCACAGGCTTACTTTGGAGAGAGGCAGAACGAATGCAAACGGGTTGAAGATAAAAGTCCGACTGAGAAGAAAATGATGAAAGCAACAGATCTTATTCTGGCTTTGAGGCTACGAAAATATTTGCACTTTTTTTTAATTTCTGCGTTCAGTCTTTTAGTAAATTTTAGGAGTAGTAAGTTAAATTTTGAAATAAAAGTATTGGTACGTTTTAAAATCTCACATATACCCCACGGCAACTTGAATGATTTATGCAATAAATGTTTTTATGACGAAAAGTGCATGTGATATTTTGCGGCCCTCATGGCTCCAATATTGACACTTGGTACTTTCATCAAAGCAAACAGCTTTTTCCCCAAACACAAAAAATGAAACTTTTAAAATTTGTCTCTTAAATTTAGCTGTTTATTTTGATTTCAGCCCTCAACTTGTTTGACACATGAGCCGGAAAGTCGCTGTTATATTCACTTTATCAGAGTGTTTATTTCTTCTTTAAATGTCGTGTCAGCAGGCTGCCACATACACAGACTAGATTTCTAACGAATAAACTATCCAAGATACTTTTTTTATCGTTAACATTGATATACTGGATGATTTATAATATAATTAGACTTACGAAAGATAGCCTTCCTAATTAAACATATCAAGCCATTAGAGTTAAGCAATTGTTCAAAGCCACTGAAATGGTTTTAGTGCAGAGTACGTATGTCTCATGTTACCCCAACAATGTCTCAAGTTACATTTGTTATCAGTTATCAATGGAAACAACCCCGGCAAAGCCGGGTTTATATATTACGCCTGGCACTTTTCTACCTCGGTATTTAACGATTTATTTTATTATTTTTATGTAGTTTTGATTTGAAATAAATATGATTTATTAAATCATGCAGCATTTCTCTACTTTTGTAACAGCCATAAACACCTGTATGTAATTAAGATAGGTGTGCATTCAGTACAATGGACCAGCGAGTTAAATAAGACGGGATTTTGGCGTCCAGGTCAACCCTCATGGCTTTCTCTCGAGTCAGTTAGCCATCCTGAAATCATAGTTGTGCGTTGATCTTAAGAGGCACATGTAAGTCCGATAGTCATAATTGACTTAACTCCCCATTTATATTAAAGTGCCACAACTATGAAAAACGTTTTGCGGAAAAAACGGCTTCCCAAAACGGACTGCGTAAATATTTTTTTGAATCAAACCGGCACCAAAACCAGCAATTATCAGTAAAAACATTTACAATGGATGACCTTGAATAGGAATATAACGGTCATTTATATAAAACAAGGTTGTACTTTTCTTATAATTAGTGCATTTTTGCGAGTCGTTGCCTATTCCAAAAATATAAAAAACCGCAGCTTCATGGTAGACCAGACGATCGAAATGTCATTTTTCAAGCCAACGATCAAAACCGATTGGGAGTATTTAGTACGTATAAAATAATGAAATACTGTGCCTTTTTAAATAAGTCATTCAATGGTAAATGCTTGCTTTAAAAACAAAATTTTACATCTACGTTAATAAAATGGTTTGGGTTAAAACTGAAGGCAGCAGCAAAGTACATGCAGATTTTAAAATATCAATATCATTTGTATATTTTAACAGGTTTTTAATGTTATATATGAAATATATGCTAAACGTTTGACTAGAGAATGGAGATGAACTTTATGTCAGTTTCTTATGCCGTTCTCAAAAATTTGAATGGAGATGAAAACATTCTCCAGTGGCGACATGTAGAGAATACTGTCTACCTTGCGCTGAAACGTGTTATTATTAGCTTTTTTATTCTTAAGCGCGAAGCGGTTTGCACGGTACGAGAAACAAAGCTCGAGATCCAGCGTTTAAGAGCCAATAAATTTAGCTGGGTTTCTTGTTTTGCATCCAATGGAGCAGTAACGAGTGCAAGTGTAACGACAAAAATAACTAGTTGAAATCATTTTCAATGTCTTATATATTTACAATTTATTTTACACAAGTTACTGAAGTCTTCTATTTAAACCGTTTGCCCATCTAAAGCCGTTTAAAAATATTGACATAAGCATTTGGGATACTTGTTACTTCCACCTTCAGCATAAAATCTTCTTTTTTATGCATTCTGAATTTCATCCTAATTTTTAGGCAATATCTTTTGTTCACTCGTGAGTAGTGGAAGTGTAAAATTGTTTGAGCTCGAAAGTAATTTAGCATTTGCTCTGCACCAAGACCGTGTCAAAAGCATTGAAACTTATATGCTCACTAAACTTTTTAAAAACAATACCTTGTAAGGTTGGGAGAACTGACTATTTGAACTTTGGTTATGTCAAAGTAATCAACTGTAGTAAACAAGGTTCTTTGACTTCAAAGGTCAAGTGAGTTCACGGGTTCACAAGACCATTTTCATTAAATTTCCTGTCATCAATAACTCCCAAATCCTGTGATTCAGACATTTGACCTTTAGAGGTCAGCTGATGTCACAGGGTCACTTGTTATTGAATTCTCCGTCATCCATAACCCCTAAGTACTGAGTTTTAGACGTTTGACCTCTAGAGGTCAAATGAGATCAGGGGGTCACTGAGCCTATGTCATTGAATTCCACATCATTGATATTCCAAGTGTACTTGGTTCCAGCTCTCTAGCACGCGTTTAAGTGCTTTTGACCTCTAGGGGTCAGGTGAGGTCACAGGGTAAAAAAATATACATTGATACATGTTGTTCTCTTAATTCCTTATCGAATGATATGTCAATGTTATATGCTTTCATCCAACAGGTTGTTGACCCTTGACCTCTGACTCTCATGGGGTCATCTGATTCGACCCAAAATCAACAAGTGTTGTTTCATTGACCATTTTGACCTGCAGGCCAAGTTTAATCAAAATCGGATGAAGCGTTCTTGAGTTTTTGTACGAATAGATGGAAAGACAGAAACACAAATTTAAAAATATCTTGTAAGGTTATGAGAAAGCACAGAGTAAATGATATTTGTAAGAGTCAAAGCAATCAACTATTGTCAACAAAGGTCTTTGACCTTTCAGAAGTCAAAAGGTCCCAAGAATATTGTCATCGAATTTCCCATCATCGGTAACCCTCTCATACTAAGTTTCAGACGTTTGACCTCTAAAAGTCAAATGATGCCACGGGGTCACGAGACCCATGGTATTTAATTCTTCGTCAAAAATAACCCCCTCGTCCTAAGTTACAGCTCTCCAGCACATGCCGCCTGAGTTCAATTGACCTCAAATCAGCAAATTTTATTGCATATTTCGATAGCGGCAATGCCGGCAATCAACATTTATGAAGACACCTCAGGTCAAATGTTACTCAAAATGTCACTAGTGGTCAGGTCTCAGATATCGTAAACTATCGCCGATTCTGTTGACTACAATATTAATATTGAAGACTATCTTATCGTAGACTGTCGCAGATTACGGCAGACTATCTCAGATGTCATAGACTAACATAGATATTGTTACTGCAATCTTTCAGCTAAGTGATTTCCATCCAGTGTTTGGAAAAAGATAAATATCGCGATAGTTTATCGCGACGATAAAGATAAAGATGAACGATAAATTATC
>JAQFYG010003473.1:0-12498 GCA_034694325.1 Entomobrya corticalis | reverse complement strand
AAATATCATGTGCCGTTATTCACAGGATTGAGCACGCCAAGAAAACACATAAAAAGGAAGAAATGTTTTTCAGCAAAAAATCTAGATAAGTCAACATCATGAATTAGGTCAGTGGAATAATACCTTGCGCAGACCAGAGATTATTATTATTATGAGTATTATATAGAGTACTGCTTACTATTAAGTACATTAGCTACTTCATTATCAAATTTTAGCTAAAGCACCTGACCGTAATGCCTCTTCAGCCATGCCATAATTCACAAGGATCACGCAGATAATGCTTATATAAAACAAAATAAGTACATGCATGCGTCAAGACATCTTTATAGACACGCTATCTACCAAGAGCACTTTGTTATTATCAATTTGCTAATTGAATTCTTTTCATTCTGGATTTCATATTTCACAAACATAAAATGCATTAAATTACTTGGCAAAGCTATATTGTTTACACCTGAAATGGGTTTACAAGTTTTTGCAAATAGCTGCTGATGAGAGCCACACGTCACTTGAGCAAGTATATCTGTCTGGTGTTCCTGTTTTACTTTAACTTATTGCTAGCTAAAGCTAACGATTATACTGTCGTATGATTGGTAGTACAGTTGCTTTCCACACAGGATAAATAAATAAGTAGGTCGTAGAATTCCATTATAACCGGTTATTTTACTACTTTTAACGGACAACCAAACAACAACAAATCAAAATCAAGAAAATACAATGATCTCCCATTTTTCTTCTAATGTACACTGTAAAGGAAAACTCTTTTACGCACAATTACCATGTACAGAGGTCTGATTTTTCTGAAAAGTGAACATTCGTTCATCCCCTCCTTATAGTCATGTGCCTAATAATAATTATTCGCATGCACGTATGTGGAAGAAATTTTTGCTCTTGTCAGATGAGCATTTAATTTTTACTTTCTTGCCTTATTAGCAAAATATACACAAATTGGTGTCAAAGGGGACATATGATAGACAAGAGGAAGGCTCATACATAGAAAAATCCGAAAATAAAATACCAACAATTGTATAGCGACTTTTAGTATGAATAAGCTAGTGCTAGCAACTACGGTACATATTTTAAATGACATCCTGTTAGTCCCGCGTTAGTACTTAGTATCCTGTCGCTAACAAAGAACTTTTTATCATTCATGAGTAGATTTGCTATGTTTATAAACGTCTATAAAGCGTTTTGATTATCCCCGTCATTACTATTATTACTCTCAACAGTTTATAGGTAATGAAATCATCTTTTTAGAATTCAGCGTAAGTATAACTAACAATAAGTGGATATTACGCTTCGAATCACTGCACATTTTTGAAAGCAGTGACTATCATCTTTTACTCCTGTTAGCCCTTCACACTTACGAAATTCGTATTAGTCATAAACACAATACAGTATACACATCCCATAACGCAAATCAAACTCCGTCGAGACCGAAAGTAGGTCACCAATGGCCTATACTCTGTATGCGATGTATCATTGTACGCAAAGTGCATTATCAAACTTGCATTCGGTATACACACTTACAGACATAGTATTTTTTATACATTTATAGTATATGGATGGAATGGATATTTTCCCGTTTGGCAAAGTACGTGCTACACCAAATCTGTTGCTCTTTTTCTTATCCAACTACATTCACATTATCTTTGTGTACCGACCGAGCACATCTTCCCTTAATAAGATCCGTTCGTAGAACGTTCAAACAACTTTTGGCATAGCAGTTTTAGTTGAAGAAGAATCACAGCAAAACCATTCAACCATTAAAAGCAAGGAAAGCTTTTTACTTACGTTATGTGTACTTCATGTTTTTCTTATCGTAAAATACAGAGCATGTGGCATGGTATCAAGCATTAATCATGGGACACGTCAAACATGTGATGAATAAAATTGGACAAGACTAAAAAGCTGAAGAAGGAGGGTATCAAAAGAGCATGAAGAAAACATGATGAGGGAGTAGTACGAGCTACGGGCTATATAAAGGGATAAACGTGATCAAATGACACGCACATGTACCAAGAGAGCAGCGCGTAGCTGAAAAGGAAAAGGCTATTAAGTCGAGCGAGTGGTAGCATTGTATTGTCTTTGCACAGAAAATGCCTCCACGGAAAAATAAAATATTTATAGCTTTAAGCCTACATACTAATCCAACTAATCTCACTGTCATTTATAGGCACACATTTTCGTCCTTCAGTAGCTCCCCTTCCATTTAAAGAAATCAAAAAGTATGTACGCTGACTGTTACACGCTTTATTCAGCTAAAAAAAGTAGAAATGTTGGCTGGACAAACGAAATGAATAGAATAGTGGACATATCCTACGACACATATCCTATCAGCTTAAATCTTTAACAAAAAATTTTAATTGCTATTTATTTATTGTTTGACTGACTTTCTCCACATATATGGCCATGACTCTCTAATAATGAAGACGTTTAAATTTATATTCGTTAAGTAAATACTCCTGGTTATATTAAAATTGCGTAAAAACATGTCTGAGTTATGACATAAGGTCAATGTCACTCAGCTGCTTGCTCACATACACGATGTCTCCTCCTTCAGCTGCTACCTCAAAAATTGCACCTGATACCTACTAAAACGTGTGTATAGGTAGGTAGGGGCTGCTCTTTACACGGCACGTGTGTGGACTGTTTTCACTCACGTGCAAGAGGAAAATCCGGTTACTTACAAAGCCTATGGAAAATCCATTACCAATAGATAGAAACTTCCCATTGTCTATATACCACGCATCCATATCTAATTTTTTACATCTTATTGCTCTAGGCTCGTCACGGAGCTTCTATTTTTGCGAGTCAATACCACTGCAAGAAATTAGCAACGCGTATTAATATCCACCTCAATCTTCAACACACACCATTTTATTTACTACCTATATCGGCTTGTTACCAAACTGTTACTGCATGTGATTTTTTCTCCTTGAAAGTAATGGTTGTCAAATAAAACACCTTGGTTGACCCTTAAGAGACAACATAATCCAATATAGTATTGTACTTGTGACAAACTCGTGTGAAAACTAAATACTCCTTTCATCCAATTCTTTCTCAAACATAACTGAAATAGCAACTGCAAGTGTAATATCAACCATTAAATCCAAAGACAACAGTGAAAGTCCGTGCCTTCCTTTTTTGGAAAATGCACCGTAAATAATATATAATTCTACTATTCAATACTGAGAAAGCAATGCATTTACTTAACCCAGTTGAAATGGCAGTGTTTTCCTTCGGTCTCAAGGGCAATATGATATGATATCCATAAGCCATTTGAATTATGGGCAACCACTGAAGCAGGCACGAAGCTATCATCATTCGAGCTCAGTAACAACAGCACTCTCAATTCCAGCGAAAACCGTTTCTAAGAACTTTCTCGTCCTTTTCGGTAGAAACACCAAATCGCACGGAAATAGCATTGCGTGCACGGAATCCATCCATATACTTTACACATTCCCATGACCAAGCCAAAACAAGCAAGCTAGCTGACATGCAAGTGCTTTCCTTCACATTATTATCCTAAATCCATCCACTCATAAAATACAAAGTATATACGAGGCAACATTTATGCACATACAAGCACTGTTGCCAAGCTTGCTTTTCCAGTTCTGGAAACTCGTTCTGTTTTCGAAGAATTTGTACATCAACTTTACATGCTCTACTCCGTCTACTGGAATTCGCTTTTTTTCACTCAACTTTTCTTCAACAAACACGATAAGTGAGAAAAGACTACTTGGAAAAGAATGATAAAAAATATCTCTTCCACAGAAACTTTATCAATGTTTTACTTCAAGTTTTCTGCACTTATGATGACGGCATGCACAAGAACGAGACAAGGGAAAAGTCTTATTCATCATACATTCATACTAAAAAGGATATATGCTATCTCCCGTTTTGCAGGTAAAAGAATCCGCCTTCTTAAAAACATTCTTTTATTTCGTTTCTTCCTAGCTGCTTCATATACATAACAGTTCACGTTTCGATGGATAAATGATTCCTTGAAACCTTGCCCTACTTCCAGGATTTTCGTGGTTGTTGGTTGCAAGGATGTTTAGCAGAAGGGAAATATCATTATCATCGTGATGAATCCATTTTCAACGGGTTAAGTCGGTGTTTTACCGTGAGCGCCACATCGCACTTTTCAACTACTTGTTTTCTACCTAACTCTCTTTGTCTGCCAAGCACAAATTTTGGAGGAAATCTACATGTATCAATCTAAGCCGGCTACATAAACTTTCAAATGCAAAATAAATTGATAGAAGCAGACAAAAGGCAAGTTCCTTGTTTTTGTGTTCTTCTATATGTTAGGGCACATTTTAACTTGTCTGTCTTTTCCTTAATAAATCCATATCTCACAACAAATGAAAAATGTTACTTTTTATTTTACTCATTTTTATTACTAAGGACTAGTTATAAGTACATATCTAGGAATACACATCTTATGATCTTCTTTTCGTAAAAAATTTTGATTTATATAATAATGATACACTCGTCCTTGATATAAATTTGGCAATTCTGTTTCTTCTCCACCAAAAGGTTACAACAAATAACAATACTACTCGTCATTCCTTAAACAAGCGTAAATAGTATGCCCTCCCTCACAAACTTAAGTAAATACTAGTACAGTTTCCTGTACTGCTGAAACATACTGTTTACTGCTTTCATTATAGTCCCACGGCAAATTTGTCCTTTTGTAAATAAATAAATACAAAAGAAAAAAATACATCCTTCATGCAACCCTGCTCTTTGAAAAAAAGTTCCATGCCCAGCTTTTATTAAAATGTTGTAGGAAATAGTTTAAGATAGTGAGCGTGATGACATTTACAGTTTTGTTTGGTACACCTGCCAATTCATATTGTATTGTGGCTGAGCTAAAGCTTGCCCAGCCAGACACTGAGACATCCTTGATGTTTACCAAATCATATAATGAATGAGTGGATGTCATCTTTTAAATGCCAAATGCCACGGTTGAAGCTGAACATAAGCAAAATTTATAGGCAAGTATATTTTGCATGCACTTGTTTTATACTAGCTGTGAATACAATTGGAAAAGTAGCAGTAATATAATATCTTGTTTTTGTCTCTTGACAGAAATAACCCACTATGTAAAATGTAATGAAATCAAAGTAGTGTACTAGGTACAAAGGAAAATCAGAGAATAATATTATGGCTTACGATTTGTTATTACATCCTGTATCAAATGAATAAAGTGCACATGAAAAATGATTCACTCCTATATACCTTATAAATACAGCATGCCCAAAAAAGTTACATTTTATGCCAAGTCAATGTCAGCCCACACGTAAAAACCAAGCTATAATAGACTTCTGCAAAAATTATTATTATAGGATCCTGCTGGTTTTATCAAGGTGAAATGTTAACCATGAAAATACGTGTACACATGGAATGATTTGATAAAATTTACACTGATTGCATTCCAAACTTAGCGTAACTGAAATGCATACATTGAATTGATGATCATTACAACAAAACAAAGGGACGAGCTTTTACGCCCGGAAAGAAAGCAAATATATGACGATTATTGTTTGTTTGCTTTCAAGACCAACCAAAACCAAAATAACGTATTCCATAAAAGCCTTTAAAACGACATATTCATTCATTTTCGTTTAAGCAATGGCGTGGCGTAATATACAAAATATTAGCAACCTAAACTGGCGCTTTCATGGCTAAACTTGTTAAAACAATAGGATACAGCATGAGCGTCGTGCAGCAAACAATACGTGAACAAAGTTGATAATAATGGAAAACTACTAAATATTGTTATTATTGTCATTGTCGCATATTCTGACACGCATTTTAGAGATGGGTATGTGAATGGAGGTCAGGCGTAAACAGAAAAAGGCATTATTTGTTGATGATGGTTGGAAAATAGTAGTACGCCTGATAACAAAATACTAAAAAATACACATATATGTATATGTTTGGTACGTACTTTTGCAACTCCAATCATGGAACCCGTTAAAAAGGGAAATTCCTTTAGTAAAACAGCATACCATCAGAAGCATCAATAACAAAACAAATGCTGATAATGCATCACATTTTGCCTTTAATCGCCATTTTCATATTATTATTGAAGCTGAAAACATGATTAATTCCTACTTTACACGATTGCATCTGAGTTTCTGAGTATGAGCATTGCCGTGAGATGAGCTAGAGAAGCGTGCAGAATAAAGCTTTCAAACTCGTAATGGTATCCAATAATTCATAAATTGACAGCAAAAGATAATACAAAAGGAACATGCATTAACCACGCATCACGCATTAAATTGGACAAAGCGAAAATAGATGAGCCTTTATTACAGCTTCTCGAACTTCCAACAAATATCAACGTTAATAACATTCCTAACTCTTTTGGAAATTTTTTTATTAAAACACAAAATGGCTGCCAATATCATATGGGAAGGTGTTTGCTGTATGTGTACTCATCCAAATGATGAGAGAGTAACAATCAAGGCAACGTGTGTCTTGGCATTGCTTTTGCCCACAACAAATGGCAATCGTCATCATGCGTCAATAAATTCCTCCTCCTCCTCCATCGTCGTTGTTCCCATCATCCTTAACCACTTATTCAATGCACTGTTTACTATAACTATTCTCTTCATGTCTCATCATTATCATCGCACTCGCACTCATGTATAGTAGCATTGGTGCCTTCGTCTCTTTAAAATGACTTTCAGAATACTTGTATCATTAGTAAGATGAGATACAACTACGTAATAATGTGCCTTGCTTAAATGAGGAAAACGTTATATAAAGAATCCGGACCATCATCATCATAGCATGAAATGCCTGTTACTAGAATACTAAACACATACACAGTTCTACTTGGCAAAAGGCTATAATATAGTTGAACTAGACTGTCTATAAAAAATACATCAACAACAACAAAGCATGCGAATAACATCAAAGAAAGTACTTTTGCCATTCCTTTTAGATCGCACAAATAACAGCAGTATAGAAAGAAGGTGTATAAGCAAAAGCGGATGGATACGATACGACAAAGAATGAATGTATTATTTTGACTCACGAACAATCTTTGTAGAAAAGTACGTCAAAGTGCAAGTTTAAAGTAAGCAAGTAAATATAGCAAGAAGTTTATCAAATTATCTGTGTTTAAAATACATACGTCGCCTCCATATCATGCATATTAATGTATTCTGCAAACATAGGTATGCAAATATATTTGTTATGTTCGCTCAGTGTGAGAACTGCGGAGATGCCTCAAGTTATAAGTGCAAAGTTGTTTATTCACACACCAGCACATCAGCAGATATAGGCATGAGCATAATATAAAGGCAACTTCATGTCATTATAATGATAACTTTTGAGTAAATGTTCATGCCACTACACTATAAAAGGCTCCTGTGCGAGTTGTTAGCACCACAAAATATCACTATTGTGTATTGTATCCATTGCATATTGCATCTGCCTTTACGCCAGAGTCAGTATATAAAAACGCCACTAGTGCATAATCAAGTGCTTATGATGCGCTTGTATGCTCTGCTTGCTCGTCTCGTGTGTGTAGAACAAGTACAACTTATATTACTCAACTTCATACATAACTTTGTCCATAACCTACTGACACATATTGTAAAAAATGTATGCCACTGTTACCAATACTATGTTCTTACTTTTGTAGGCAATGTGAGTGTGCCATCTCCATTTGGCTGAAGCCTGTTGAGATTGTTGGCGAAAGACATTTTTCTAATTCCCTAACCACATTTTATTTTTTGGTGGTGGTGACGTCCTTTTTCTAATGGCTATTATTAAATGATACCATCTCCATAATGAAAATCAAGGATTGTTTGTTTAATGTTTGTATTTAGCGCACGCTAGTGATGTAATAAAAATCTGGTTAAATTATTACAAGATTAGTGATTACCTCGATGGTGCTTAGAAAAAAAAATACAGACTGAGACACTGAACTGTGTCCAGTAGAGTGCCATTTATGCATAAAACGCTTTTGGAGAAAGCATTTGTCTCTGATATTCATTTAAATGCACATATTATGAGAAAACATTTATTCATCCATATTGTAGGTGTGCAATTCTGCTTCATTTTATGGTACTCATTTTTATGCTTACTTTTTAGTTAGCAATTTCCCAATTCTACGAATACGAAATTAGAGTTAATGATATAGTCCACATGTCACATAGGTTAAATCGAAACGAGACATTTCAAACGACAAAAAGAGTTAAATAATTCCCTTTCACTTTATCGTACCATTTACAACAAAGCTCTATTACGAATTCTGTTAACCAGTATTAGAAAGAATTTCGTTTTGTAGTATCAATACCTGAAAATCTAAGCCTACAGAGAATTCGTTTACTGGCTATATAATATATGCATTTCTAGTGATAAATACTATAACTATATTTTTACAACTCCAGCTTCTGCATAAAACCATGTTTGATGTTGCCAGTGTTGCCTATTCATTTCCAGCTTGGGGACTGCCATACGGTTCCAAGAAGAAAGTAGCATGGAGTTGTAAAGTAAGATTCCAGGAATGGCTATGTACTGAGAACCTTTTTATCAGTGCAACTTTACGTTCTCATTCAGTTTCAACGCCATGCCGTCATCATCAAGTAGAGATGCACATAAGCTTGAATATTATGAAAAAAGATGTCATGTAAATGAGCCAAAACCTAACATTTTCTTGCCCAGCAAGAGGACATTAGCACGATTACTAATGGTTAAACTATTTATTTACCATACACAACCATTCAAGAAAAACCAAACTTACTATTCCGGTAAGCCGAATCGTGAAGATGAAGAGAGATCTATACATTATTTATCAGGTTTGCCCCGTGTCATTAACAATACAAAAATGGGTCAAGTTACTTTAAAGCTTCATGAAATCCCGTTTTTTTACTCTGTACAAGTCAACCCCCCATAAAGCAACGACTGCAGGCAATGGAAATATGAAGAGCTCATTTTTAAGTGTTCAAAAGCACATGTCTAATACACTATCATGTTATGAATAAAAAGCAAATGGAGTTAGTTTGAAGATAAAGGTTAAAGACATGTAATATGTAAATCACTCTGTTATGCGTGTTCTATGATAATGACTTGCGTTCATTTCATGGTAGTAAAGAAAACATCTTGTGGAAACGTCAAAAGGCAGAGCTAGAGATGGAGAGAGAAGTTGATGCGAGGAAGAATGTTTTCCTTTCAATACTCATCACATCATCATTATCCAAGACATTGTCAAAAAACGTTCTTTCTTTTTTACCGCACGTGCTCATAACGGATGTCCGCGTAGCGTAACCCTTACAAACACAGTTGGTGTTACATATTCATCGTATCGACATCACGCGTTATCATTATGTTTGAACGTTTTCTTTTAATAAGCGTATACGTAAGTTTTGCGGTAACTGAAAACATAATACATGGCGAAAATTCCAGCACTCTTAGTCGCAAAACACGCAAGCTACAAGAAACTCTTGAATAAGTTTCATAAAGAAAGAAAAGGGGAACTCTTCATCACCTGTGAAAAAAGTTGAAAGTGTGTATTTTCCCCAATAATTGAACAGCATTATCAAAATTGTATTAAAAATGAAGAGAAAGAAATATTATGTATGAAGAAGGTTATTGTATTTGTAGTGAACTATCAAACAGCTTAGAGTTTATGGGCTTAACCTTGAAGGTGCTTTGGCTTTGATAGTATAATAAAAAGTTATCACGGAGAGGTAGCAACAGCACCGACACCGAGTACGTGCGTATTATTTTACATTAGGTATTACCAATGAGGTATTCGTCCGATTATACGTTCAACCTAGAGTTTTTGGTGGATCGGATCGGATGTTAACTTTAAGCATGTGCATATTATATTCATCATTCACTTGGATTTAAGTTTAACGTACATTAGTAATAATCGAAGAGAAAATTCATGTTTTATTATGACAGAAAAAATTTCGGACTGTCTATGTCTGCTTACTTGGCATGTTATAAACGCAGAACGGAATACAAAAATAGTAGTGAGATCCGACACATTAGTTACGCTGAAAGTATCCTTCAACAACAGAGTCACCCACCAACCACCAACAAAATGCTATTACTATATAAAACTGTATTTTTCTTATTCTACTCCATACTCTTCCGATCGATATGGCCTATTTAACTAATGCCCTACTTTACTTGCTGCTGCAGCCGTGCAGCCACTATACTTTGGCACGGTATTCCTAAAGGCCAAATTGCTTGTTCTTCTGTTTTTATAGTTCTGCAATACAATACCACTTTCTGTCTTTTCTTATATAGTCTATTGTATCAAATCCAAATAATACAGACAGACGAAAAATTATGCTCATCATGCTCATCTACAGCCTAATAAGATAATCACTTGAATGTATTTCGATTTGCTGGCATAATTCAGTAAATAAAGTAGGATTAACATATCAGATTAAAGATTCAATGCTACTGACATAATATTGGAAGCCTTACTTTACTTGTTATTTTATAAGACCACCACACTCGTCGTACAAGATTATTACTCGTTACTTGACTGATGGACATAATCAGCGCATTTTATATATTTCGATAAAACAATGGGATTATTATGAATCTGAAATACTTTATACTTTTTCCAAAGATAAAGAATGAAAACAAACAAAAAAATCGAGAAAAAAAACAATTCAAACGATGACTTAATAATACATTGGTTGTCTGATGTACATTCAAAGTTTCTCAGAAGTCTGATGTTATATAATGTTTGTATAAAAAAACCGTATTCGTCAACTATATCAATAAACAAAAAATAAAAAGATTGTACGGTAAATGCAAATTTTTTTTTACCTATGTAGTTCTCAGAATTCAATCAAATTCACAAGTACATATAGTTATTGCATAATAAATATACATACACATGTTTATATCGAAAGTAATTCTTATTATACTCATACTCCAAGCTAACCTTTATTCTTTTCTTAAGACAATGCATATTGCAAAATGGCCAGACGGAGACGACAGCTGTATTACCTACCTGGGAATTTCGCCTTTAAATCTTAAATAAGAGCATAAGTTGCAATTACATGGTGCATTATGGTTATTACTATATGGTATTATTAGAATAATCGTGAATGCGAAGATTTAAAAAATTAAAATGTTAAAAAGTATCATTGTTTTGCATATTAATACCATGCATCTGTGCGGCTAGCTTTATTCGTTCATTTCACAGTGTATAATGTAAATAGGAATTTGCTGTCAAAATTCCAAGAGAAAGTAAACAAAAATCAGTTCATGTTATTGGCTTCTTAACACCGCTCCAGGGGACAAACAGTAGACCAATATGCTCATTCACTTTACAAAGCTAACTATAGGTAGTTGCAACAAATTGAAAAAAACTGCGATAAAAAGTTTAAAACTTGTAACAGGGCAAACATTTTTACTTTCTAAATAATACATAACTGCTTGATTGTAAAAACTGAAAGTAACTTTTCTGTCTACTTCTTCTGACATACAAAAGTCGTCCGGCATAATATGATTCATAAATCTCAATTCATGCATCATACCTAAAGCACTATCATTCAATTCAATATAGCGAACCAGGCAGAGACTTTTAACCTCGATTCGATTGATGTTGAAGCTTGAGGAAGAGCTGGTATTGACTTCAGAGAAGGTACGCACAATATTATATCACAACCACAATGTACATATACAACAATAATTCTGATGATACCATCACAAAAAGATCTTAATTTCAAAAACTCTTTACAAAAGAAAAGACGGAGTCTTCCCCACATTCATTCTCGTTTCACAATCTATGAAAAATCCTTGACATAGATCAAGTTAACCATCATCATCAACTACATCATGAAGTTTATCGCTGCTACAAAAATTCATGACTACGACAATAATAAGTACGTATACATATGAGAAGAAACAGAAAAGTAAGTACTATATTCATGTACCTTCATACGTGTACAAGTAACATAATATGTAATTTTTCACCTGCCATATCGCGTATGATGATGATGGCATATATATGACAATAATAATAACAATAATGCAGCCATTCATATAAAATCCAAATACTAATGAATAATAATAATAATAACAAAAGGCCGTCTCGTGAGAGACTATATATTTGTATCCTTCTTCTTCTTCGTAATACAATCTCATAACAAGCTACACTGCGCTTAGTAAAGTACGCAAAAGTTTCAGAAATAAAAATCATGATGTGGGTTTGTATCTTCCACGCCAAGAATACTATTATACTTTACATACTTCATCATGTACGTGCTCTTTCTAATAATCAGACAAGTAACCTACACTGGTACATTCATAACTATTGCAAATCCAAATAATATTTGAATCTATATACATGTTTGCGTGTATACTAAAATAGCCACAATTTCTTGGTTCTATTCAACATACAATAGTATGATTATTATAATGATAATAGGTTTGGTAATGATTTTTCGCGGTATCTCCACCTCACACAATATTTTCTAGCGTGACTATGCATTGAAC
>JAQFYG010003472.1:0-12500 GCA_034694325.1 Entomobrya corticalis | reverse complement strand
TTCGGAGTACATATACATATAAAAAAATTAACTTATCTGAAAATGCTGATTTGCATATCAATGCAAGAGTGATAAGGCTTCAGGTATGGGTCTTCGTTCAAGAGAGAGAAAAAAACTTTTACGACACTACACATCACTATTACTTTTAAAAATCACTGAAAATTCACTGATAAAACTTTAAATCACCTCCAAATTTATAACTAATTTGTCAAGAAAAAAATACTGATCAAAATGATATTAAAATAAGCGTTTAAATATTACTTTTTCAATAACAGAAAAATTAAAACAAAATATTGTTAGCAGAGCCAAAAAATGTGTGTGTGTGTCTCTCTCTCTCTATCAAACATGAAGTTTTAAGTTTTTGTAAAAGATCAAGGTTATGCGTAATTGGTTGAAATTAGCCTGTTAAATATAAAAAGCTGTGTTAAAACTTCAAGCCAGACTGCTGGCACCACAGTACCGTAGTATTTTCTGTTTCTCTTTTAGAGATTTAATTAAGCAATTTTCTGTTTTCCCTCTTTATTGGAGGCGTCGTTTTTGGCTAGGTCTCTGGTTATTTTTATGTAAAGAATCGTCAAGATTCTATTTCCTTGATCAACAGCACCCGTGAGGTCCAGATCGTTTTACTGACTCTGAGTGAGTATCACGTTTATGGGAGAGTAATAACGTTCCTATTTTTTCTGTAAAATTGTGTTTTGATTAACCGTAAAGTTTTTGTACTTGGGAACTTAGTAAATTAGAAAGAGATAATTGTAAGTCAGAATATCTTTAGTAGAACTGCTTTTGAGAACTAATTTGGAGAGCCGTTTTCCTCAAGATTTATTTTTAAAACCTTATTTCAAACCGGAAACCTTTGTAAATTCTGTATTATTTCTTCGTTGTGTTGTGTTATATGAACTTGTAAAATTTCATGAAAGTTGTTCGTGAATTGTTTGTTTGTAGCACCAACAGCATTTTAGAGAAAATTATACATAATATACATTTATCCGGCACCGCTTTTGTCGCGGTTTTGAATCACTATTTTGTTCTTGTTTGTGGCAGTGATCATCAGAAAATTTTTCCGGCATAAAAGTTCCCCACTCCATTACACGCACTACTCTGTTCGGAAGTCGCTATTCCGTGGTCAAACTATTGGTCTTTTGATTTTAACGTTGCGTGGCATTAGAGAAGATATATATTGTCCTTCGGGCCTCAATAATCTCGTTGGTAAAGAAATATTTCTTTCTCACTTATATCCAATATTCAAGTTTATACCAAGAAACATTTTAGTGGCTGTTCAGTAAGACTGAAATAGTACTTCAGCGTTACTTGCAACACATTTTTGTTTTTCGATGATTAGCCCTTCATCAAAAAATACTGCTGTGATTGTTTTATCTCCTACAATTATTTCAACATAAACATGGATAGACATAGACGGTAGACATCTTTAAATCCTATTTCGTTAGGGACTTTTCAGGGTATTATACAACGCTCTTGGTGCCTGTGTTGTCAAACCCATACATACCTTTTAGCAGCCTACAAACTTGACCATTTCCCACATTAAAGTCTTAAGGTTGTTCTACATAAATTTATTCTTGACTCTCGCTAGTTAGGAAAGCTGTTTCCACATGTTCTGGTCTTATGCTGCTAAAAGCACGAATAGAGCACGTACGGATTTAAGACGGGCTACAGGGGCAAAGGTTTCTTTTTAGTCTAATTCTTTTTTTTGGCCCAAGCCGTTAACTTAAAGTTTAGCCTTGAATATAATCTCTCCAGTAATTGAATCGATCTTAGTTTTGAAGACCAACGTGCACTTAAGTACAGCAAAACCTCCTGGTCTTGACACAACTACTCAAGTTCCATACAAATTGTATTTAAATTTTGCTTTTCATTGCAGTAAACCACTCAAGTTAATAATTACTTCTTTTCCGATTAAGGTTCTTCTGGGATTTCACGAGACCCAACACTCGCATGAAACCTTGTCAAAGGCGATGGTCCTCGTGTCAACCTAATGCAAATAGCTGGGAAAACGGGATATTCATCTGCTTCTTTCATGTCTTTTATTTCAGCTTCCGTAACCTCACTCCAACTTCTCTGTGCATCAGAATCTCCTGTTCCGCTGTGAAAGTCTTTTCTTTGTAATCATAATAATTGTTTTATGGCATTCTAAACATTTAAACGGCGATTTTACATTGATTGGTAAATCGAAATACTCGTTGTGTCAATTATAAACATCTTACTCAGACTGCCACAAGACTTTTTGAAAAGCGATAACCAGCTGCTAGCTTTTTGTGTATATTAATCTTTTGACAATATATTTATAATTTTTTTAATCCTATTTCTATTGTTTGTAATAAGTGATGTCCTTAACTACGGACCAGAGATTTTTCTGATCCACCACGGGGCATCCTCATTACATCTGGAAAAACCAGGTGCTGTCGGCAATTATCAATCCTGGTACCTGCTGGTTGGTAGCCCAACGTCTTAACCCCTCGTCATTAACGCTCCGCTCGCCACCGGCCGCCTAATGAAAAGTTGATGCAAATCTCCTGCGTGCGTTTATTACTACTTGAACGACTATCTTTATTTAGTTTATTACTACTATCTTCTCATGTCTTCAACGACATTTTCTTGAGCTGTTTCTTTGTCTTGGACGCAATTTTTTAGTGCTGTTTGCTCTTCGACTTCAGTATTTGCTGCTACTGGTTTTACGTTTTCAGCTTGCTCAGTTTTAATTTCGCGTTTGCTTGCAGTGTCAATATGTACTGTGATTCTAAAAATTTTCTCATCATCGTTGTATGGAGTTTTTCTTGTAGGCAATACTGGCATATGGTCTCCTGTGAGCGTAGGCAATTTCTCGCTGCATCGGTGTAACCTACCAGCTTGCATTCTCTTGTTTTTGGAGTTCAGTTTCTGTTTGTCTAAAATATGTACAAATGCTTTGCATCTAAAATCACGTAGATTATGTAAAGGAGGCTTTTTTTTGAATTTCTTCAGATGGCATCTTAACTTTATTCATTGCGCTGACCGTTCTATACAGAATATAGACTGCTGTTCCTACAGAAAGCTATCGCATTCTCCTTTACAAAGCTGGTGCTGATAGCGTGTGAGATTTCATTGGTATTGAGCAAGTGATTCGTACACAGTTTATTCTGATTCTTTATATACATTAAGAGCTTCAATTTTTGAAATGTGTCATCATACATGTTGACATTTATATGCATTATATGATGACCATAATTAGTCATTCATTCAATAGTTCATCTTAAATTAGTATATATCTTAATATATATACATTTAGCGGCTGGCAGCATCAAAAACAATTTGGATTTTCCCAGGTCGATTTGGGTGTGTTCGGTAAAAATGAGAGAGGAGCCAGTCGACATCCTTCTTGGAACGCAACTCTTCTTTGGTGAGTTTGCGTGCATACTCTTTCTCTATAAAATGATTAATCTCTTCATTATAAAGGTACCCTAGTCCCTCATTCTTAGCCAGCTTCCACTCAATACTCCTTAGTCGCTTCTCAGCTACAGGTCAACAACTTGGCAGCTCAATTCTATCTTTTTTCCATAGCAGTCCCGTCTCCCATCAGAAATCCTTCTAGTGACATCTTTCATCTTCATTTGAGCTTGAAGATCTTAACGGGACCGGACGAGAAAAAGACTCCTTTACCAACTCCTTGTGAAGGGTGTTGTCGCCACATTGGTGTACACAATATTAGATTGCATCTTCACTAGGATCCCCGTCGCCTGAACCGTGCATCACCCACCCTAATAAACAACGATTTAGGATGGGATCTTCATCTCCGCCTTTGATGACGTCTCTTTCAACCGTTAACCGGATTTGGGGCTGCCCAATTAAAAAAACCGGCTTCTCCCAGGATAAAAAGGAACTTGGTCTTCTTCAGGTGAGAATATAATAGAAGAATACTCTCCAGGTTATCTTTCTAGCAAGGCAGCATCAACGTCGTCACGGTCCTTAGTTTCTTCATATTAAACTTCTCATCATTACCCACAGCACTAACCAAACAGTCCACCTGCTGAGAAGAATTGTCTGACTGTACGGTACCATCGGTCCACCTTATTCTTAATGTATCGACATCTCCAGAGATCCCAAGCAGCTTTGTAACGTCCTCCTCAATCAGTGTAACCATTAAACCCTCGTCGAGCAGCGCGTTAACAGTTACAGCTCTCTCTGGGTCGTACATCTTTACACATAATAAACGATGTAAAGTCATCCTTTACCCTTAGTGGTATCCTAAATAGTGGCATTCAGCTCCTTCGTCCTTTTGTCGGGCTTGGCTTTAGAGCTCCTTGACTGGTCTTTGGAGGACTCTTGCTTCGGATCATCGGAAGCAGAGCATGGTGCTTTTGTCCACATCTTTCTTCGTTACAATTAACTTTACTTCGGCATTCCTGCACAGACTGCCCCGTTCTCAGACATTTAAAGCAGAGGTCTTTGGCCTTTACCACATCCCACCAGTCTTACACTGGCTTCTTCAAAAAGCGGTAACAAATTGAGATTCCATTGGTTTCTTCTCGACAACAATAACAGGCACTTGACCTTGGATTGTTTATTCTCAGAACTTTCATCGGTGGCAGCAAACATCGTTTCATCCTCCTTGGACTCCTTGACATCCTTCAAGTTGACCTTGGAGAGGGTGACTTTGCTGACAGCTTCCAAAATACGGTCAATCCACTCCGCAAAACTCCAACGTCCCCTTCCCTACAATTTCCCCTTCCAAGGTCCACTGCCCTCAGTCCCCATTGGATCTTGTAGACATCTGGCAGCTAGTCTACTAATTCCTGGTGGTGACAGTACTGACTACTAATAGTCTGAATTGTGGAGACAGAATTATTCACCGCATTTGAATAATCGATAATGGGAGTAAGCTTGCCTTTCTTCAGAGATGAAGTGTTTCTTGCCATGTCGACAAGCGCTTGCACTACTGTCTTTAATCTCCCAAACCTATGTTCCAAACGCTGCATCATGGCCATTTAGTTGGAGGACACGATCATCATGGATCTCTAGGCTCGTTTCGCTCCCTCCAGTAACGCCTTGTCCAGTCGTGTAATATTTTTCTGGAAAGGGGGGGGGGGTAAATCCACAATCCTGTGTTGTTTGCAAAAAATGGTGTGCAAACAACGGCCGTTCTAGGAGGTTTCTCGAGAATTGAGGAAGTGCACTACTGGAACTCTGTCCTGCTACAAACCTCTCAGTTTTCCGACTTTGAAGACTGAGAGCCTGAATCAACGCTCCGGCTAGCGCGTGCACACTTGAACTTGTACTGTGGCTCAAGTTGTGGTGCTCGTTCTGTCGCATTCGACATCAACTGCTGCTGTTATGGGGGTGGCTGGTGTCCTCCCACTGCACCATCAATTCCTCCAAAGAATCCGTATCCAATAGAAGTACTTCCGTGTCCAACTCCACCGGAATCTCCATATCCGGCGGAAGGGCCTTCATGTCCAGCTACCCCAGAAGCACTACGGTAGCAGGACCTCCTTGTCCAGCTCCTACGGGATTTTGTCCATATCCTTGGCTCGAGCACCCATATCCGGTAAAAAGACCTCCTTGTCCAGCTCCACTGGAACCCTTTCTTTGGTGAATTCCCCTTGGAACTCCATTGCCTCCGCCTCCTACCCCATTTATTTGATCTCACTCACTCCAGCTTTTTGATCTACCTTGGTTTCTTGCACCAAGTAACTTGCTTTTACTTGTTTTTCCAAATCAGGTTAGTTGAGTTGGCCAGATTTTACACCAGCTATGTTTAAAATGTCGACTTTTCAGTACGATGAAAAACCCAAAATAAGCCATATCTGGTTACAAATAAGATTTTTCAATTTATTTGATGTAAAAGGTATTTAGTCATCAAAATTTATTACAATGTAAATGAAATTAATTTCTGTTAGAAAAATTATGTTCTACTCAAATCATGCAGTTTAACCCAAGGTACACGTTTATACATGGAAATATATACTTTATCCATTTTTACATGGGAAAATGTTTACATCTCTGTCACGTTCATACTGTTGTAACAGTTTATATAAATGTCTCAATTTCTTAGTTTTTACACGTATAAATCATTTTTTGATGTAAATATTGGGTTTTACCATGTTATTATAATTTATCTATGTATAATGTTTTTAACATGAAAAATCTCAAAATAATATTTCCATGTTTTTTACATATTTTATACATGTCACTTCCATGTCACATGTTTATACTTGTTTGAACCTTGGTTTAACCCCTTAAAATCGACGAAACCAACACACGTGTGCTCATTTACATTGGTATTGTTATAATTTATTTTGCCACCTTTTGTATTTTGATGAAACATATATTTGGTATCATATTGTAGAGAATTGTATGGGCTGTGTTATGCATACAATGTCTCGTTTTGCGCAAAAATGAGATAGCTGGTGTGTAAAACCTCGCAAAATCAGCCTACCGGGTGTGGAAAAACAAGTAAAAACAAGGGACCTGGTGTGGGGAACCAAGGAAAATCAATAAAGCTGGAGTGAGAACTAAGCCGTCATATTGTAAGTCTGACCTGGGAAAGAGTGGCAACTTTGGGCGCTGTTGTCAGTGTAGGCATCTTCTTCACATCTTTTGGCAATTCAAAAAGCTGTATAAATAAGCTCGCTGCAACAAGACCACTCGGTCCCTATGCTGCAGCTTCCGGTTTCTCGATATTGGACACCTCGTCCACATTTTCCAGATCCACGTCTACATCATCGAGATTATTCATGTCCATGACAGGTACTGATCCTCCAGAAGTTCTCGTCTTACAGCCTCCTCCTATTCGTCCTCTGCATGGTGGCCATCATTTCCAGCTTAGAATCGATGCTCTCCTCCAGTTTGGATATTTCCTTTATCCAGCAAGTCCACCATAGGTCAGCGGCTCCCGTGAGAGGCAACGGATTCGTTCGGCACCTTAACTCTGGCGGTGCGACCAAGGTTGTCCTCTTCATTGGCGTCCCATCTGACCATCTGGTATGGGGAAAAACCAAAAAAACTGAATATCTAAGCAGAGTAAATCACTGTATGCTGGCTAACAAAATGTGCCTGAATCCAAAGAAAAGTAATTAAATTATTTTTGACAATTCAATAGACGAACGGTTCAGTGATTTTAAAAAAGAAGTTGATGGTGTTGAAATACCAAAGACAAACGTAAGTAAGCTATTGGGCGTCATGATAAATGACCGAAATAACTGGAGTGATCATGTAAATTACATTTATGCCAAAGCAAGTAAAAAGTTGCACATTATAAGTAAGTTAAAGCATTTCGGATTTTGCCAATCACAACTAAAAAACTTGTGGCCTAAAGTTACTAAAAAACCCAAAATATAAGAATTGGCTTGATGAGTATAAAATTATAAGAAAAGAAAACCACTGCAGCAGGTACCACAAAAATAGGTTTTACATAAGAGCTGTTGGAGCTCGCTGTAAGAGGTATAGACTATCTACATTACCTTCACTAATTAAAGTGTTAAGAGAGAAATGTTAAGCGTTTGTATTTGTAAAGCGTATGAATGTTATTATTCCTTTTTTTCGCTTCTTAATGTCCTTTCTTCCACAGCGCCTTAAATGGCAGCTTGGGCTTCTTGTTTTTGTTCAGTTCTTAACGCTGATACCTTCGTGTGATCGTGAACCTGTAGAATGCGATTAAAAATATGCTGTCTGTAAACCATGTGACCTCAGTAAGAACGTGGACAAAATAAAAGAAAAAATGTCAAGAATATAAACCACGTCAACCTACTCAAAAAGCAAATTGAAACATGTTGCATCACCAGTTGACAGTATGAATGAACATGTCAAAAATACAATGTTTCAATCTGTTAAATTTAGTTTTTGTGATTTCTGGCTCAAAGACAAGCTATTAGAAAGAAATAATGTCATAAAAGAAACCGCTGAGACATGGCAAATGAAACATCAACTACGAAGTCTTCCAAAGTTGTTTATTGGCTACAGATATGAAGACAATCAATCTTCAGTATTCACTGCCATTGGTTAATGAGGACCTGACCTTATTTGAAGCCAACCTTTTCTTCTTATTGAAGAAAAGGGCCAATGAAGCATGAAAAATGATAACCAACGAGTGTAAAAAGAGCTCCAATCGGAAGACTATCTCAATCACCAGCATTTAAAGGCAGAACGTTGACTTTTGAGAACGAAGAATACTTCAATGGGGCAGAATGTAATACGTCAGAAGCTGAAGACTTTCAACAAGTAAAGATACTTAATAACCAGTTTTTTTATGTACTGTCCATTTAGCAGTTATACGAAGGAAAAAAGAAATTTACTTGCCCAAAGCAAGTATTCACATTACTACAGATCCAAACTTTTCAGTTGAACAATTTGACTTGTGAAGAAACTGCTGGCTCTGCTATCTCCAAAAATTCCTTAAAAGAATTCTCCTTTGATTACTAAGCAGAAAACCTTTACTTACCTATGTGCAATGCAATGGAACACTGTTCCAAAAATATGCCAATAAACTTAAAAATACAATTGAGTAATGGTAATAAAAGACTTTATTGAAAAATCACGCGCTTCAGCAGACTGCCTCGGTGACGTCTTAGGACATCTTGAATGAACAAGCTCCCGCAACCAAAAGAATAACTTCTACAAGAAAGTCGCTGCTATTTATACCTCCAGCTACTTCAAGTAGCGACAAATAAATCGTTATAATCGGGACGATTATAACCGGGAAAACTCATTGAGAGAGATAAACTTTTGAACACAGGAAGTAGCACAATCACTATGTTTTCATGAAAATCAATCAATTTCCCCCTGAAATGTCGTAAAATCATTAGACATTGAGGAGCATTAAAACAACAATAGCATCTTAATATAAATTGATATTATAGCATTTAGCATCCAAATTTCATAAACAATTTCATACAAAACAATTAAGTAGCATCCGGGAAGCGGATCTACATAAACATTGAACATTATTTGGCTGTAGGGCCATATGATTTTAAGCAACATGTCATCTGGCCTGGCCTGGCCTGGTGTCGCCTGGGTCACCTTTTCATTAAAGCTTACACTGGGCTATACATACGTAAGCTAGAGAGCTGAAACTTAGGACTTAGAGATTATTAATGACGAGAAATTCAATGAAAATAGTCATTTGACCCCTTGACCTCATTTGACCACTTAACATCACTTGAACCCATTAATCCCACTTGACCCTTTAACCTCATTTGACCCCTTACCTCATTTGACCCCTTAGCCTCATTTGACCCCTTAACCTCACTTGACCCCTTAGCCTCATTTGACCACTTAACCTCACTTGAACCCATTAATCTCACTTGACCCCTAGAGGTCAAACATCTGCAGAAATTTGCCTTATGCTTGAGAGCTGAAACTTGCGTTATACTAAGGGTTTTCGACATTACTTTCCTAAAGATATAGACCTACAGCCACTTTGAAACTTTAATGGGTTTTATTATATTAAATTTTATATATTCATGCATTTAGCAGAACAGGAACAATAATAACTATTGTTTACAAGCAAAATGAAAATATTTATTCGACGAAATGATAAGGTGGCATCTGACACCTCCTGTAAATACCTTGGCACAAGCTTGAAGATGATCTGGAAATTGAAAATGAAGTGGAATCCGCGGACGATCAAAACAATGATAAACATATTATGAAGGCTCGAACAAGTTCCAAGCAACGCAATATTGACCACAAGAACACTCACCACAATTTTGGTCCACGCGTGTTTTCGAACAAAATAGTTTATGAATAGGAGCTGAGACTCAATGCGAAATGGTTTCAGGATGAAAAAACTGAATTTGATGCGCAAATGAGTTATAAAGAAAGAAAATAGTCTTTTAGGATGCGAAGGAAGTTTATCACACAAAATTAAAACGCAGGAATTATTGACAAAATTAACAGGATTTTCACAAACTATAATGAAGCTCAGTTGATATCAGGATGCGGGGAGATTATCATTTAAATGAAGCACAGCAGATAAGTAATTTTAATGAACAATTAACTTCAGATTATATTATTAAGTATTAAGATTATACTTACAATCAATACGGTAGCAGGACGAACAACATACATTATTTAATAGACTTCAAGACTTAGGACTAACGATTGGCGACTGACTAAAGACAACTTTAAAAATACAAGCAACACGAACTTAGTTCTATTTACATTTTGAAAGTGTTTACAATTATCCTTAATAATCTACTGCTGCGTGGTGAGAAAAACAATAAGTTACATTGACTACACAAATTTACACACACTTGACTACAAATTTTCTCAGCGCCGATGAAAAACATACTAAACAATGTTAATTAACTGTCTCACTCCATAACATTCCCCTCCCAGTAATTCTGCTAGTCAGAATCACTGTTCCCGTCATTGATACGGTACAACTTCGCCAAAGGTCGTTTAAACGTTCCCGATGCTGTCTTCGCATCCACAACGCGTACTCTGCCATCCTTATCTTGGAATCACTGCCATGACTCGTCCTTTGGATCACTGATTCCTTTGCTGATTGTTATCAGCGAGAAAAATGATTTCTCTCACAACGACATCAAGGGTACTGCGTTTCCACGTAGTGCGCAGAGACATTGTTGGCAACTATTTCCGTACCACAATATGGCCATGCACACAGGCAGGCAGAAAAAAGTCTGAAAAACAACTTTTTTCATGAATTTTAAAAAAATATAAAATACATTGTTTTTATATATTTTTTGTACAATTGTACTAACTAATTCCTGGAAAATTTAATATATTTTTATTTTTTCATTTTTTAAACACAAGGGTAAAAGCAATGGCGTGCATTTTTATATTTTGAAATGTTTCAGTCTTTCCGATCCGATAAGTAAAAACTCTACGCACAGGTAGAAAGAGCGTGGTTTATTACACAGGTGCCCATATTTTGTTTTCAGTTATCGGATCGAAAACAACCTTAGTTTTGCGTGCAAACAAAATTTTCATTAGTTCAAATGAGCTTGCTGACAAACGTAGATGAGCACGCAGCGGAGCCAAATGTGACATCGGTGCAATTCCCACTTTTTACTTCAAAACTATAAATACTGCAAGGAAATGATGCTCATGCAACCGTTTGTGATAAACTTAGCATAAAATATGAAAACAAAAAAAAAACTGAAAAATACTATAATTTTTATTAACACTAGTAATAATGTCTTCTACCGGTTCTTAAATAGTTGTTTTGTGATATAGAGAGCAATTTTTTCTCAACTTTTTAAAGTGTGAAATCACAATAAACTATTTTAGTGCGAAATCACAATAAACAATAAGTGTGAAATCACTGTAAACTATTTGAAGTGTGAAATCACTGTAAACTATTTTAAGTTCGAAATCACAATAAACTATTTTCAGTGTGAAATCACTGTAAACAATTTTAAGTGCAAAAGCACAATAAATTATTTTTAGTGTGAAATCACTATAAACTATTTTAGTGTGAAATCCCTATAAACTATTTTAGTGTGAAATCACTATAAACTATTTTAGTGTGAAATCACTTTAAACTATTTTAGTGTGAAATCACTATAAACTATTTTAGTGAAAAATCATAATAAACTATTTTAGTGTGAAATCACTATAAACTTTTTTAGTCCATACTTACTCTAAAGTCTGTGACATTATTCCATGATATTCTTTTGTGATATACTGTAATAGACGATCACGGCACTCAACCTCTTCTACCTCGAGAGAGTTGGAGTAGAGAGTAGGAGTGGAGTGACCCTACGCTCATCGGGGGGAAGTGGCGGTTTCTTGGGGTACCCACTGTCGTGTGCACAAACCAAGAAAGCTGTTGCGCGTGAGCAGTGATCTTGGTGAGGTGCAGAAACACGCCATGGATCGTTAAGTGGACGCTGCGGCCGTGGTAATTAGCCCCTACTCCTTTGTGAGCATTGTCGACGTAACGCAGGGGTAAACCTACCACGGAGACTTTTTAGAAAATGGATCGCTCAATTAATTATCACGCAAACCCAATGCCTTCGGGCGAGTTATGTTTGAAAGGTGAAATTATGGAAATTTCATTAACCCCTGAGAAAGGCCTAGAAGATGCTGTGTTAATGTTCGAAAGCCGGTTTAATTATCATTTCTCGTCTAAACCCAAACGCTCTTTAGTCGCAGCAATTAGAAACTTACACAGTGATTATAAAATAAAATTTAAAAAAAGGTGGACACAAAGATAAGATGGACAGTTTCTTAAAAACCCCATTTAAATTCAATTATAAAGAGACTGAAGACAACAAGGTAATGCAAGCAGAAAAAGAAGCCAAAGATAATTAAGAAGTCTCTTGCTCTAATCTTTAGCCGGAACAATTGTTAGGAAGGCAAAAGAAAAGTATGGAGAAACCTCAGAACGATCCAAAAGAATAAAGCTTGTTAAGTTTCAGAGTGCCCATAGGCCAAGCCCAACCCCTCTCTATATGTCAAGTTATAGCACACTAGCTTAAGTCTGTATATGGTTGACCCCGTGCCCCTGGGGTCAATTGAGGTCAAGGGGTCAAATGACTATTCTC
>JAQFYG010003471.1:0-12500 GCA_034694325.1 Entomobrya corticalis | reverse complement strand
CACAACAAGTCGATGTCATGCACCAAATTTTCACTTTAGAATGATTTTACGAATAAATACATAATGTGATTAAATTTTAGAAAAGATGTCATTGAAACGTGTTTGTTTAAATAACAAATTATAACCACTTGCCGTTACTGGTATAAGACAACAATACTGATGATTGAAATGGAATTGACGTTAGTATCATAACCACCAAATAGCTGTACATCATCATAGACTCCACCACACATACATAAATAATTGTTTTGCGTTTTGTACCAGTTAGTAAACTATTATAAAATGATTATGTTGCTTCGCTGAGCTGGTGCGAGCATCAGTAACTCACAATAGCAGAACTACCTAATTGTTACAAGAGCCATTAATGGGCGGTGGTATTAAAAGTGAAAGAGAAAAGGTTAGTGATATGCCTACGATGATGTTGGTTAGCGAAACAGGGAGCATTGACTCCTCGTGCACCTCGTCTCGTTCATGAATGAATAACCACCAAAATTTATTAAATCGGTCAGTGCGATCATCGTCATTAAAGGCTGACAAAAACTATCTGCCTCTAGCATTATAACATCCTTAGCCAACTGCAATCAATCTGTATATTTTTTCTCTATTCAATTTTATGGCTAACTACAGCAGTTCACTAACATTTTCATTTTCGTTTAGAATGCTCTTTGAATAAGAAACATGTTTTGTTATTACGCTTCAACCATTTCTTTTAATTTCCCTATTATAGTTTACTGGTTCGAACAATCCTTTTTTCATATTATCCTTACTATTTAACTTACACTGCCATTCTACCCTAGCAGGCTAGTGCCAATGTGTATGATCTTAACAAAGCTTTCAGTTTATTAAAATTAAACACCAAAGCAAAGTTGTCCAGTAGGCAAAATGTTTCCAGTAAAGGTAGCATTTGATGATGAATAAATACAAAAAACCTGAAACATGTGTACAGTTATGACACTACTACTGAGTCCCAAAACAACACCTCTATTGAAGTATGAATTAATTAGCTATACATCAATTGTCAATGATGATGGGGTGGCAAGTGGTAACTATTCTGCAGAGACGCTTTTTTAATATTTGCACTCGATCCTGAGCGTGCGTGAGGTTTAAATATGAAGTAATAACATAAAATGTGGAGGGTTAAGAGAGGAATTCACAGATGAATTTGTTCATCTTTTGTGGTTCTTGAAACGGTCAGTTCAATATAAAATTATGGGTATGTCTGCCAGTAGTTTATTCCTCAGAAGATAATAGTGAAAGTAAAATTGTATTTATTCACATGAAGGAATCATAAAATTAAAAAGTTCATTCCACAATGTTGGCTCACTACAGCCATACAGAAAAGCTATTACACGGTTGCCTCAAAGCCCAGTATAAAACACTGCAGTTGTGAAGTGATGTGAGCATTATACAATGATGGGAGCCAAAAATTTACGATGATAATGAAGACGATTATGATTACAGACAAAAATGTTTTTTTAAACAAAATGATGTCTGAAAACTTTGTAAATACAGTAATGGATATGGAATTGCTGAATTTTATTTCTCGGCTTTGTCTACAAATGGCATCTGTGATCCATTTTAGCTTACTAACGACTCATCATAAAGTATAATGGGAACGAATATTTGCTCTGACTAAAACCAAAACCGCGTCATCGGACTGAATATATCCTAGTTTTTAATGTTTTTATGTTATTTTCCTTACTGCGTTGACGTTCCAAAAATACTGCCTAATCATGGTTAAACCGCCTGCATACTTGCACTGATTTTCTGCTAACTAATGCATGATTAAACATCGTGCTGTATCACGATTTAATTTAATAAATGAGAGCAACTATTTTCCGGTTTAATTAGTGCGTGTGTAATATCGCAAATATGCTTTCACGAGTCGTAAACATCATAATATTTACGTTTTAAGTCATATCATCAATTTGGTGACCATTAGATGGATTTATTAGTTGTGAAATTCATAAACTGCAACAACATCCGTGAGCGCTTTACTGCCATATATATATTTACTACATTACATGATGACTCCCTATACCCACAAAAGGTGTTTCCTACTTAAATATACATAAAATAAAATGCGCTTACTATGTCTGTTGTGGGTAGGTTTATTAATCTTTATTAAAAGCTATATTATTTTGCATATTTACCTTGCAATACTCTAAAAATGATGAAATGTGGTTAAGGATTTAACTCATAAACAATAAAAAACAATTCATATTTAGACACTAAATAAATAGAACCAACTGATATTATGCCATGCTAAGGGCTAAAAGCATGTTGTCTCTGACTTTAATCAAATTCAAATTCATCTTTTTCATAGCCATGTATTTTGAACGGTCGTTTAACACAAAATGATGAGACAACAAATGATACACAGTGCCTTACCATTATTGTACATGTACGACGTATTAACTACTACGTGGACAAGTACAGGTCATCTTGTTTGACCAGCTTTCACATTTTTCCTTGTCTCATCTTCATACTTTATACCCAAGACAAGATACACCGCAGCACCAGCAGCCAAACCACAAACATCTTCGTGCTACCATTTTATCAAAATGTAACTTATGGTAGCGTACACGTAGTAAAGTCCAATTGTATTGTGCTACGGGCCATGGGGCTTACGCTATAAACTCATGAATCATAAAACTCTATTTTATTAACAATTTAGTGTGATGCTAAGTTATTTTCAACATGCACTATACCTATTTTTAACTCTTCAAATAAGCATTTTTGTCATTATCGCATGAAATGCAAACTATAACATCTCTTATATCAATATAGATTACATACTTTATACCTTTTAAATATTTAAATAATCGCTCAGTTAGCAAAAATCTGCGTCCCATATCATTTCTTTCAGCTATTGACATTTAGACATAATATGACAAGATATGTTTAAATGGCAATATAACTAAAAGCAAGCCAGAGCCGGCACATTGCGCACCATGTACAAAATACTATAATTAAGACTTACTTCTCGAAGTTCAGCAATCCATATGATTACTTGGTAGTAACAAACATTAAATTACCGCAGGATTGCAACAACCAAAAATGAATGAAGATGTGAGACGGAAATGAAATTATTTTTGGCTTGACAGCATCCAATTACCCCATTTTCCCATTGCGAGTCAACTCTGGAACGTGTAATTCATGTAATAGGGCTCTATGAACAGTTTGATATCTTCTCTTCTGTATCTGATTTCACCTTCCACGTGAAGTATAAAATACCAGCATGTTCAAATGACGAACTAAATTAAGTTTTCATTCCTAATTAGGTTTTCCGTAAAATAGCAATTATTTGGGACTGTTCATATAAATTCATTGATTTCTAGTACTAACAAATTACATACAACGTTACTTTATATATATGAAGAACAGACATTTATAAATACGATTCACAAGTATCACATCACAAAGTGATCGAAATGTTTTCCGACATGACTTCTGATTTTGTAAGGTACGCTAGAGTAAAAGATGGAAAAGACTTATTTCTTATTTCCTACTTTGTGACTTAACTGGAGACAAAAACGTGAATAATACAATGCATGATAGGCTTCAAATGATATTAATACAATGAACAAAACATTATGGTAAGCTTAAACCTCAAATAGTATGCAGTTGATGTAACGAAAAACTGTAAACAATGAGTATACTTCATGGACCGAATTAATTAATAAGTGACAATTTAATTTTAAAATATTAATAAATAACGTTTGTTGTATATGTTTACAGGTGGATGCTGTGGTGCAACATCAAAACGAACCATTGTCGGAGGATGGGCCTTTGCGTGGTGGTTTGTTACGGATGTTCAAAGAATATCATTAGAGGTAAATAATAATATATAAAAGTGAAGACAATGCAGAGTTGATGGCTATATATCGATCGACTACAGGATTCGATTAGCAGTTTGTTTCATTTTAATACGATTTGTATGCGTTTGTTTTAGGTAATGACAGTAAATCCAGTGTGTGAACACGTGGAGACGTCACAGGGAGTTCCTTTGACAGTTACTGGTGTAGCCCAAATCAAGATAATGCGTGCGGATGATCTCTTGAAAACAGCGGCAGAGCAGTTCCTTGGCGTGCCTGTGAACCAATTAAGGTCCACAGTAAATCAGACATTGGAGGGTCACTTGCGAGCAATTTTAGGTAAAGTAATAGCTTTGGCAAAGTAATTTATTGCATAATTAAAAGAAGGTATGGAATTCTCTAAAGCTTTATAGACGACAAAACGATTATTAATCATTGGTGCATAAATATTTTCTTTGCATAATAACTTTCTCTTAAGCAATAACGGGACTGGTTCATATTCATAATCGAGATGCTCACGTAGGTACTCATGAATCATAAACAAAATCGACAATGTAACAACTCACATTTTGAATACAAAGTAATCGAATCGCAAGAGGTCATAACAGATACAATAACATAATACAAAAAATATATTGCAATACACACGTATTGCTGTTGCATAAACAAAAATTACTTATCACACACTTATAACATCTTTACTCAACGATGATACCACCAAGTTTTAAATTATGGCGATATGTACGTTACATGTACTTACCTAAATACCTAAACGCTACAAACATGAGTACACATAAAAAACGCTGGCTGAGGAGGGTGTGAATAAGAAAGCTTTCTAAATAACAAACCACAGGTATGCAACGTGTTTAATGTAAAATTAATAACAAATGAGCTCGTGCTTAATAGTCCTTCAATCAGAATGTATGAAGAACACGAAACCATTAAACATACTATGAGCGACCCCATGTTAGGTAAAAGAATAAGCTATATAAGATGTTTATAAAATGCCTTGTTATTTGGCTATATAATTATTAGAACATAATTATTATTGCAACAATTGACTATTGATATAGATAATATACCTTTTATGTCGCTACTACATCAGTAAATATTGATAGTCAGTCAATGACTGTCAGTGTTGGTATTTATTGCCACTAGAACGTCGGGAATCCCCAGTCCTCTTTGATTAGATCAGCAGCTTTCTCCCCAATCATTATGCAAGCAGCATTGGTATTCCCACTGACTATGTTGGGCATAATGGATGCATCCGCTACGCGAAGCCCTTCTATTCCATAAACTCGTAAGCGAGGATCAACAACAGCACCCGGATCTGTTGCATTTCCCATTTTTGCTGTTCCACATGGATGGTAAATTGTTGAAGTGTAATGTCTAGCACAGCAAGCCCAGTATTCATCTGTGAAAAGACCAAAGTGAATGCACTGGGGATATGGGGTGTCATGCGGACGTGTTCCGAATCTTTGCAGAGCAGATGTTTGAGCGAGAGCTAGACCAATTTTTGCTCCTTCCACTAACAGAGCCACGTCTTCTGGTTCTGTCAAGTAATTTGGCACAATGATAGGGGGAACGAACGGATGAGCGGAACGGAGTTTTATGAAACCTCGGCTTTTTGGTCGTAAAAGCACGGGAATGGCAGAGAATGTGTCGGTAAATGATAGCTCCTTGTAAACAGTTTCCCAAAGAAAGTTACTGACACCTGGCACACAACAGTATTTTTTATGAATGTCTCATACTCATTGTGTTCTGTTCAATGTTAACATTGTATAAATAAATAAACAAACGTCTGCACGCATTTTATCTATATTTACCCAGTGCTCTCCTAATTGTCTGCCCTCCATCGCTTCCAATTGTTGCCGGAATAAGATGAAATTGTACATCCGGCCAATCTAGGCTAACATTGGAGTACCTAGAATCGTATATTAAAGAGTCGATGTTTACACGATTTGACTGTCTGTTTTCATAAAGTGGAAGCTAACTAATTAGCACATTAATATATTATGAATGAGTGAGCAATAGTGAGCATTACTTGGAGTGAACGAATGCCAGAGTTTCGACCCCACCCAAAACAGTCATGGGTCCCTCGCCATTAACATAATATCTAAAGGCAGATACCAAATCTTCGTATCGTGGCTGCACAAGAGTGATTGGTTGATCCACGAGAAACGCAAGCCCTCCAAATCCAATATGATCTTGGAGATTTTGTCCAACTGCTGCATCCTATTCTAAACATTATCCCTTTTAAAAACCTTATACACGTAACATATTTTTAACTTTTTAGTTTTTAATATAACAGTAGAATTACTTGAATGACAGGAATTCCCAACTCAGATAAATGTTCTGCTGGGCCTACTCCAGATAACATTAAAATCTGAGGAGAAGCCACAGCTCCGGCTGATAATATGATTTCAAATCGTGCATGAAAAATTTTCATTCTCCCCTCATGAAGAACAGTGACACTCCACGCTCTTTTGAAAATTGGATCAATGTTAACTTTGATTACGTGAGCATTAATAACTATATGAAGATTTGGTCTGTGCCTGATGGGCCGAAGGAATGCTCGTGATGAGCTACATCTAGAACCTCTTCTAATTGTTCCTTGTGCTATCATAAAACCTGTCTGACTTTCTCCGTTGATATCCCTGTTTTCATAGCCAAGTTCTATTCCACCTTGAACAAATGCAGTAGCTAATGGTGTTCGCCAAGGAGCTTCTTGAACAGTTAAAAAACCTCCAGCAGCGTGGTATGGAGTAAGGGCAAGATAAGGATTGCGGTTGTCTTCTGATTTCTGATGCAAACGAAGAAGCAAACATTTTACTTTCCCATTTATAAAAATAATGTTTTAATTGCAAGGCAAATTACTTTAAAGTAGTAAAGCACGTCTCGGTAACCCCATCCCGGGTTTCCGTACGATTCCCAACGATCATAGTCTCGTTTGTTGCCTCGCACATACAGCATGTAATTGAGCACAGACGAGCCTCCCAGTACTTTACCACGTGGCCACTTTGATCTCTGACCTTCAAGTCCTAAGCACGCTGTGGTCATTGGCTCTGTTCTGAAGCCCCAATCAATGCGAGTCATTTGAAGATTCGCTGTGTATCAAAATGCATCAGATAAGCATTAGTTTTCTTAGCATTCTTACTTGTGTTATCACTTAAAACGCTGACAAATATGTCAAAATAATTGTTACCAGCAAGAGCAGGGGCGTTCGAAACAACATCTGGCTCATCCGCACCTGCCTCCAGTAGGAGTACATTCCAGTCAGGATTTTCCGAAAGCCTACTGGCTATCGCTGCACCTATAATAGTATACTCACATCAACGCAACTCACAAAACTCGCTATTTTGTCAAAATACAATTGAAAAGTCATCACAAGTTTATACCAGCAGATCCTGCTCCAACGACAATAAAATCATAAACTGGTAAAGGGTCAAGTTCCACAAATGGCCTTCCCTCTGGATCACTATATTCGTATCTTTCATATTCAATGTAGGCGATTGGAATGGGAAGCAGCCATAGGCCAACAAACACTACCAAAAGACTCAATATTGGCATTTTTCACCTTGCATTTTAAACCTAATGCTCACACAATACCTGGTGAAATACTCTGTGGAATAAGCATTTCGATGCGATGATGCCAGCATGGGTGAAAATAGATAAAAAAGAAGACGCTTATCGTTTTTAATCTTTAAAATATTCAAAAAATAAATTTTTGACGACAGAGCAGTTGTAAGCTAATAGAATACGCTTGTCTTCACAAGAATAGGATCTTACATGTAAACTGTCACAAACTGACATGGTTGAATTGTAACTTAACTTTTTCAGTTCAGAAGAGAAGTCTCACGAGACAATATTACTTGCATTGTATATAGGAAAAAGCAGAAGCATTTTAGTAGCATAAAGATTTTTAGTAACATGAGAATTGAGTGTATAGTACTCACTCCATTTGCATTTTGTATGTGTTCGGTTTCATGTTTACGAGAATAACGGTGACAAAATTACTTTTTTATCTTTAAAGAATGCCCTATCTTTAAAACGGAAAAAAGTGAACACTTAAACTCCTTCTCTTATTAGAAATGCATAGAACTCGAAAATATATTATTTATCCTTCATCGTTATATTTGCACAATCATCTTTGCATAATTTTTTATGACATACTACCTCCGTGCTGTGAATTTTATGAATCGATGTTAATTGTGTATTGTTCCCTTACGGGTACGGGTACATATATCCACATCACAACATATGACGGGTACGTATGCAGGAATGTCAAGTTGTCAAGAAAGTTTTTGCATGAATGAATATATTTCTCAACACGATCTTTCATGGGAAGGAATAAAATGTAGTAAAGTCAAGAGAGTAGGAAGCTTTCCCCCTAAAATTCTAGGTAGCCCATTTAGCCATTCCTTAGAGGCAATATTTGGGTTTTATTAATCAGTTCAGTCGTGATTCGTCGTATATATTTCTTATTCATGTGACAGTATTTCCCCATCGTACTTCATACTTCATACTTACACTATCTATATATTATGTTGCAAACAAAATTTGCAAATTTCATTGCACCCGGTAAACAAGCAAAAACACCTTGTATCTCATGTTCATCTTGTCGCTTTGTTCTACATGTTAAGTGTGATATATGACAGCCTGAACAAGACACTTTTACGACAACGATCTTATATGCCAATCAAAGCGTGAATAGTGAATTCACACTTGAGAAAATAACATTTTTCAAAACATCATTGTGCACTTTTTGTTGCATAAACTTCACAAACTTCAATGTTTTTATTCTATGCCACCTTGATGCTATACACTATACACACAAACACATCTAGGTTTCATTCATGCAGTTGTTTTCATTCATGCATTTTTCCTATAAAAAAGATACAGGATTTGTACATAGAAATATTCATTGTCATGGTCACTATCATTTTAATAGAAAAACGTAATTTGGCAAGAAAAATGTTTGCAGATATTTTATTGTGTATGCAATTATAGAAATGACTAGATGCACCATGCATTTTTGTTAATGTTAACGACTTTTTTTAAACAGGAACTCTTACCGTGGAAGAAGTGTACCGAGACCGAGATCAGTTTGCAGCATTAGTGAGAGAAGTAGCTGCCCCTGATGTAGGGTCCATGGGCATCGAAATCCTTTCATTTACTATCAAAGACGTGACCGACGACGTGGAATACTTATCATCATTGGGGAAATCACAGACGGCAAACGTGAGAAGAGATGCCGATGTTGGAGTCGCTCAAGCTGGTCGAGATGCAGGAATAAGGGTAAAAACAAAAAAATATTAAGCAGAATGGGTTATAGATGTGTCCTTTACAGTGACAAATACTCAAAAGTTTCATGAATATCAATTTTACAGGAATCCGAATGTCAAAAGGCTGCAATGGATGTAAAATATTCCACTGACACAAAGGTGGAGGACTGTTTTCGAGTGTACAAATTACAACAAGCTGCATTTGACAAAGAAATCAACACTGCCAAAGCTGAGGCTGCTCTTGCTTATGAATTGTCGGCAGCTAAAGTTAGTCAGAAGCTAAAACAAGAGGAGAAAATGGGGGATGTCATTGAAAGGAAGAAGATGGTGGAAATTGAGGAGCAAGAGGTGCAGAGAAAAGAGAGGGATCTTGTTGCAGCCGTCAAATTACCAGCAGAAGCTGAAGGATTTCGTGTTCAAACCATTGGTATAACACCGTGGATAATTTCATATAAAATTCTCATTGTTTAATTCCAAGTACATTCTAGTGAATGTTTAATATATACGCATTTTCTATAATTAAATCATAGCCGAAGGAAAGCGAACGGAAACGCTGGAAGTTGCGAGGGCTGAAGCAGAAAGGATCCGTAAAATCGGTCAGGCTGAGGCAGAAGCTATCGCAATGCTTGGTAAAGCAGAGGCCGAAGCAATGAAGGCAAAGGCAGGAGCTTATGCTGGTTACGGAAACGCTGGGGTAAGAGCCGTATTTTATATCTATACCTGACAATAGTTGATAGTAAGAATAAGTAAAATGGATTATATAATATTGTATTTTTATTTTACACTAGGTTTGTGCTATGGTGTCCGAAGCGTTGCCACAAATAGCCGCTGAAGTCGCAGCACCACTCGCCCGAGTAGAGGAAATCGTTATTATTGGTGGAAGTAAAGGTAATTTCAGCTTACCTACATTAAAATGAATCGATTTAATACGTGCTTTAAACAATGTGGTGTAATGTCTTTGTTGTAATCTAGATGGTTCAAGCCTGGTTGGTGAATTAACAAAAACAATAGGATCCCTAAATCCTGCGATCAAGGGGTTGACTGGGATCGACGTGTGCGCTGCGCTGGGTCAGAAGTATGGTACCGGTACGGATCAGAAGAGTCACAAATCCAAGTAAACCGTAGCTACAAATCACTTGAAAGGAAGAAATGAAATTAATCAATAAAAATGTTCCAATCTTGGTTATAAAACGGAAATTATATTAGCTGCAAAAATTATGAATAAGATTCTATACTGCGTTGATTGCGCTATTAGAGTATGTTAGGGGACTTGGAACCTCTTCGCTTAAAAATCGTCTCAGGAGATGAATTTCAATTCTATCTAGAATCTAGAAAGTTACAAAATATACCAAAAGATAAAAACCAAAAATCTTTCATCTTAATACAACTGCCATCTTACAACTTCATGGGACGAAGCATACTTGTGCCTGGTTATTATATAATATTAAGGCTTTTCTTACGACGAACCAGATGGGGATATGCGTTTGTTATCAAGTTTAATATTGATCCCTAAACTTATATATAAGCTTTACATGATAAACTTCTATTAATGGTCATTTATTGTTATATCCTTTCTAAAAATTTCTTTTTCAATAGCTGAGCCGTTAGAAGTAAGCTATAAGCCCAACTGCCAGTTTGTATGTCATGAAATCAACTCTTCTTTGTTACACTAATTTGTTGTATGCAGTAGACTATAGCGTCATCAATATAGCACTATTTTGATAATATAAATACACTGTTACTTGTTGTTATAATAATATAGTAAAACTTGAAACTTAACTGTGTAAAATTTAGTGTAAAATAATATGAATAGTTTAGTGTCTAGTTTGTCGGAAAATTACCGAATTTTTATAATGGTTAGGTCAATTGTAGCTAAATAAAAAGATCATTTCAATAAATTGATTTTTAGATTTAGTAAATACGTGCTCGAATTAAATACAAGAATTCGTTTAGAAGAACTTCCAAGAAAAATATACGGTGATCTTTCGTACATTGGAGATTTTATATGTACAATCGAGCTAAAATCAAGTATAGGATTGATATTTGTACTAATTCAATTTCAATGTCAATTGGAAAATATGAAATGTCACAAATTACAACTGTATAAGATCAAAGATGGGAAATACTATTTAATTTGCCAGAGGATTCTCCTTGTTTGCGTACTTTACATTTGTACAAACTTTAATTTTGATAATTTCTTATTTGTAAGGGTATGTCAGATTATTACTTACGGTACATGAAATTGTTTTTTTACTATTTTCTAATATCTATATAATTTGTTAAATTCACATTTTACTACTAGCGTAAGTTATTTGTTGTCACAAAAATGTGCATGCCATGGATTACTAGTCCCTATTCAAAAACGAAAAACCTATTGTTGTAGATTTAGCACACTGATCACAGTCGTGATCATAGATCAATTAGATCAGCATCAGAGAAGTAGCATTTACAACACGGAAACATTAAAGTATTGAAATTATGGATTACTAAAGATAACTTGCTTCTGCAGTCGCAAGTTAATAAAGGTATAGAGTCACTATTAAAGTTTTAAAATAAAATTTTATTGGACCCCGTGTTCGTACACATATATTAGTATAGATGCCTTCCTAGATTTAACAAAACGAAATTTTGATCTTGTTTTGTTGTGAAATATTCTGAAGATTTATATTTTGTGCCTATATGTACTTAGGTGTGCATACATTTAATTAAATATATTAGTTGTAAATGCATTGTATTTAATAAGTCGTTTTACTTTTACTCCGCTGACCTCTAAAGTTCTTGTGTTCTTGTTTTATAAATATATGAAATTTGTTTTGTTTTATACTTACAAAAATTTGGATGAAATAAATTTGTATTGTTTTGTGAACCGAAAAAGGAAGAAACTTTTTACATGAAGGATGCATCATTCAATATTGGTCATCAATCTTATGTTGATTCATATTTCATCATTTGTTTTCAGCAAGCTCTGCAAAATTTACTTACCACATTTGACGCAATCACATTATTGTTGATTATGAGATAATTGGATAAAAGTCATTACCCACCATAGCTGCATGACGCCGACATTTGTTCATAATTACGAATTACCATTCATTTATGGCCAACGAAGATATCCAGTAAGAAGAAAATTTAGCTTTCTCTTTGGACACTTTCTCTTTGCTAACAAAATACCAGAGTAGCTTTCTTTTCTTCATGATTTTGTGAGTGTGGAAGTGCATGCAAACGTACGCATAAAAAAGAAACATGCATGCAGATTGCAGAATGTGAGTATTCTTTATAGTTCTTCATGCACGGCTTTGTTTCATTTGTAAAGTTTTGTTTTGTAAAGTTTCCCATCCGAAAAATGTCAGCTGGACAGGTGATGTTTGTTTTGCTTTTTAGTATTCTACACACTACA
>JAQFYG010003470.1:0-12501 GCA_034694325.1 Entomobrya corticalis | reverse complement strand
CAGCAGCAAAGCATCTTCAGTTAAATACGTCATAGGCTAGTTAAATACCTACGAGCGAAATAACAGCGATTCAAAGACAGCTATATTCAACGAGGTGGCTACCCTGGTTTAGTAGTAATGACGCCCAAGCGAATATTGGGAGACGACAGTTCGAACCAGGTCGGTACGTCATCTTTTTGTGATATAACTTTCTGTGAAAGTGACTAGACTATTATTATTTTCGATGATGCTATAGTTTATATCCTCCGGGAACCCAGTGTCAAACCAGCCGCCGCTCATAAACAAAATGGCTTCTAAGATCTTAATATTAAATTTATGCATTACTAAACGCCGCAAGAGTGACTGTCTGTGATCAAGATAAAATTGCCATTGATCCCATTAGAGAATAACAGCTGATTATTGATGCCCTCAACTGGATGACCATCCGAAAGAACGGCTAGCTGATGACTCCTCAAGCACTGGAGACAGTGTTCCTCCAACCGCTCATACAAAAGTATACCCCCTCCAAGTATTACCGGACGTTCGTGATCGCCTACCAACATGGTGTCCTCCCAAGACAGACCCTCAGCAAAAATGACCAATGTAATCCTACGTACACATCGGAATACAAGCATCCCTACAACTATTCGGTGACATGGTACTACCATAAGAAGTTCACTTTCAAAAGCTACCACGACATGACCTCTGGTTCCAGTATTGTGACTATCGACAAGGTACTCTTCCAACATGATGTCTATTCCATTAAGTGATTAAAAATGAAAAACAGGAAATAATTTTGAATATTTAATATATTCATGAAGGTCTGGTCTGCAACCCTGTCAAGAAAACATGTCAGTGTCCAGACGGTACCAAGAAGGAAGCAGGTCTTCTCCAGGTCCAGATTTACGATGCGTTCCGGACTCCCATGTCGATGCAGACCCAAACTACGGGAAACGAGAGGATCCTGGAACACTCAACACACAACCGGACTACGATGAATTCATCAAGTTCCTTCAACAAGCAAAAGACGCCTTAAAACTTAAAGTTATGGAGGAGAGTATTTGTCGGAAGGAACAACTTCTTACTTATCCAGAGCCTCCATGTCTGCCAACTCTGGAGCAAATTCCACCTCCGGGTCACAATAGCCCCGACACTTTGAAAAGGATACTGCCCGGCCTATTCAGCTTGTTACATGGACTTTGGGGACGGACATGGAAATTACGATTCGGAATGTAATTTGATGAGTTTGAAACAATTGTTGATTTGCCATGATACTACTCTTAAATATAAAAAATGTGAGAAACAATTTATGGAGAAAAAGGTAAGGGAAGCTGTGCAGGGTTTTTACAAGTATGGGAAACAAGATAAGGGTTAGCCGTGCCATTTCGGCTTTGATAGGCACTGCGAGCAAAGGATGTGAATGCACTGGCAGCATCGAATCCGTATCCGATCATGAACTGGATTGAACGAGACTTTTTGTGTGATATGGCTGCGAAGAAGTTGGAGTGCTCTTTGAAAGATTTTTGTGCGAGCATCGATCAAACAAGGCCTGGTACTGGAGATGATACAGGGCCACCAACATGAGCGGGTGGAGTTCAATTAAAATCTAAAACATCGGAAGTTCTAGTAGTCATTACTCATTGCTTTAAGCTTCTTGCTTTCATTCATCAATTTTAACACGAAGTCAATACAACTGTTGCATTGATTATTATTTGTTTCTCATAATATTGAAAACTAAAATAGCGCATCCATTTAAATAGAGTTTTTAAAACCCAAAAGTTTTGTATACCAAATGATGCATTTAAAACCCCATTATCAGTAAAACCCACTTAACGAGACCATTACGTAGATCCATTCAAACCCGAGTAAAAACGGGTTTATCGATGTCAAATATAACTCATGTGCTATACTTGGAAATACGTCAAATTAATTTAAAGTAGTGTATTTATCTAATGTAATATAATATTAATCTATCGAAACTAGTTATATGCTCTCAAGACGGTTTATTTATTTCAAAGTTTGATAATCATAGAATCATTTAAATTAATATTAAACGTTAAAAACACGATACTTTCCAGATTAGTAAAATTTCTTACCAATTTTCGTGCCAACGGCAATCTTTATCAACTAAGAATCAAGGTTTTGCATGATAATGCAATCACAGTTTTAACAAAAGTAAATTGCGTCATTCTTTCTAAAACGAAAAGTTTTCCATGACATAATAGAACTCTGCAACAACTGCGTCTAAATTTACGCATGTATCTTATGTCTTCCATTTTACCTGACCATTCATGTTTTTCCCACGAGTTAAACATTTTAGTGCCACGTATCCACAAATTCTTACCAATTTGCAAGACAAATAGCCAAAACACGAAACCCAAAACCATAGAAATTATAACTACTGCTCGAACTACAAAAACCAATCGTTTCCAATATTTAATTAAAACAAAGGTACACCTAACAAAAAAAACTGTATACTGATGTATTATTGCTATGTACGGACCAATAAAACACATTCCATTCGAATTTATTATCTAAACACATCTGTAACAATGAACTAAGTTATTTTGTTCACGAAGGGATTGATTGCTAAGATACGGCTTCTTAGAATTTAAATGAGCTCAGAGGTAAAAAAGTTTATCAGGAAGTATGAGTATAATAAAGTACACATTGTAACCAAAACTGAGTTTAAAACGAAAATAAAAAACATGTAACTATGGTAACACGCGATAAGTAGACCGAACGGAAAGTAGCTGAAATAAGCATCTGGAATAAGTTGTCCCAGAAAGAATGCGTCCCTCGGATCATACGAGGTGAATTCGAGCCAAAATGGCCAGACTTTTGGAGGCTTTCTCTTCACAAATAATCACTATCAGGTATAAATCGGTATACCAATCGAAAGACAATTTTGTTGTCTTTCAACTGAATATCAACTTGTATTCTTATGCACTTTGTTGTTGGATTCAGAGCGGTAAGCATTAGCTCACCTGAATTTTACAAGTGCTAATATTTGTGACTAGGCCAAGTTTGGGGATTTTAAAAGACATGTATTTCGCTGACGAAGATTATTTTCGCGGGAAAATTTTAACTAGTGATAAACATACCTTTAAAAATATAACGTATAGCGCAAAAAAATTCAATCATAATGGCTAGAAGCTGGCCCACAACCTCCAGAGTAAAATCACGTTGCTTCTTAAAAGTCCAATTTCATGCCTCTTACATAACACCTTGGCATTCGTCACAGGCAGTGCCGAGGCTCTTGTCCATTAGTAAAACAATTGTGAAGACTTAAAGGATTATTATGTCGAAAAGTAAAATGAAATTTTTGAACTATGCTGAAACGAGACACTTGGCAATAAAAGCTGGCCACTTTGAATCGAAAGCCCCTCGTAAAAGCAGTAAATAGACACGGCAAATTCCAGCATGAAAAATCCAAGGATGAAAGCAATCACAAATATGTCTAGTAGCCAGTTTTTTATGGTTTTGTCAGGGTCAAAGTCCGGCATATATTTTTCTGAAAATGAATTTTAAAATCTGTTTATCAGATAAATGTAGACAATTATAGAAAATTTTCCCTATGTTTACAAAAATTGTACCTTGAATATATGGAAAAAAGCTGAATGCGGCATTAAGAAATATAACAGATGTGTCTGTAACAGTGTCTTGCGACAGATGAGCAATTCTAAATATTATTGAGCAAATAATAATTGTGGCTGTTATGTACATAATATCTAAAATTGATTTTAATGATGTTGCACATCCATAAAAAGAATAGCAATTGATCCCACAAACCATATTAGCGATAGAAATGTTACTATGTGTGCTCGTTTTGTTACTGCGGGATCATTTGATTGTGACGCTTGAAGTGTTTCAAAATTAAATGTAAGCAAAAACGCCCCATATTTGTTTCCTAATTTGTATACTTTGGCTAATATTTTGTAAAATCGTGTACTAAACATTTTCGATGATTTCACAAGTAAACATTATTTCTGTAAATTTGTTATGAAAAGGGGTTTTAGTGAAGACTGTAAAGTATAACTGCAAGAAAAATACCGGTTTTGTCGTCACTATTTATTGACAGTCTGGTTTATTTCCTTGAAATATGTAGCTAATGTGATATATTATTCCAGTAAGTGTATAAATACTGCAATACAAGGTTAACAAGTCGTAAGCGATGTCGCTATTTAAATTACTAATAATATGGTGGAATACAGGATTTTGTGAAAGTAAAAATGCCTAGTGGCCTTAAACGATGAGCAAAATAACTTATGAATGTCAACCTAAGCAATTTAATAAGTTAAATGTATAATTTTCCGTTAGTGCTCTGAATAATTAAAGTTAATTTTAAATAATTTTGAATTTATTGGCCTTCAAGCAACTTAGGTTTTGAACTGTAACCTTTACAATTAACACAAGAATTGAAGTGTGTCCCTCATTTACGTGTAAACCAAAATCAATAGTTTTGGGTTTTTAATAGAGTGGCGGTTTTATATGAAACACTTGCGAATCGCTTATTAACATAGCGGTATTCTCAGAAAATTTTGAAACTTACTCAAAATTTGTTATAACTGGCCAATAAGAAATATGCGTACATACGGAATATACATGTGAAACGTTGTGTTGCATTGTGCAACTAGATAAGCTAAATCCAAATATTTTACATGGAGGTTATCTTGAAAATTAAGATTGTCAAATAAATGAAAATAACATCTAAGTTATAGGACATAGCCTTCCATTCTGTTTCAAATATGTGTTGTACTTTATGTAAAGGTTAAACTGTAATTAGTAATTATAGAATTTGATACGAAATGCCCACTGCTAATTTGATGCAAAAATTACATGCAATTTAAGAAATAATTTGAAGATAAGCTATCTAATAATATATGCAGTTATTGAAGGTCAATTACAGGTCATAATATACTATGATGCACTGACTTTAGAATTTGTGACGAGAACTTGGTAATCAAATTGATTTTTGTTTGTTGCATCTATTAGAAATCCTAAGTTTAAGAATGTTGTGCACTTCACTCGGACGTATGCATGTCAACGTCAGTAAATAACTCACTGTACAATAAAAGGTGTCAGTACTTAGCGTCAGTAAGAGGAAAGGTGTTTCTATATAAAGCAGCTTTGTCAGTCAATGCAAGACGCAAAAGGCTTATCAAGGAAAAAATTCTAAGGCATCATCTTCTTTTAAAGCGAATACTAATAGAAAAATGTAGATATTTATTTAAACATTGCTTGCACACAGATCAAAAAGCTATAATATAATGTTTTATTTCTTTAAATATAATACAAATCTATACAAACGAGTTGTTCCAATGACTAGATACACAAAATTATGCACCAATTAACGACAAACATGTTTTCGCTAATTGTTTATTTTTGAAACTTAGCAAACTAACCAAAAAATATAGTTTATATAACCAATAACTTGATTATTTTAATGCTTGAAATTATGGATGCCAAAAGTGGTTTTGTACTGAATGCGTAGAATTAAGTTTTAAATTAGTTATTGCTTGTTTGAGTATGGAATGGAATATATAAGTGCTTTATGTTATCAATTAATAACATTATTTGCATTTCATAGACAGATTGAATTTGTATGTCTGAATAAGACGAAATACACAATTTACTCATAGCTTCAAGGTAAATTGTACTTTGACGTAAGATGCTCTACTTTTCATTGTAATCGTTTTTAATAATGGCATATGATGGCTTGTTTTTGCAATAGGCATTTTGCCAATGGACAGCGCATTATTGATATGGATTTATTGAACAAGTTTTAAATAATCAAAACCCAGTATAAAATATTAAAAGTAATTTTAAAATTTTTTGATACTTCATGTTTTCTTACTTTCACAATCAACGTAAAAAACTTTCAGTATGGAAAATACTCTTAGTAAAATATTAAATTGTTTTGAATTGTATGGTGTATATAACTATTTAAATTACTGAAATGATTTTCATTCTATCTTAGTTACATACATCAGGTTTTCGAAGGCAAATGGATAAAAGTCCTTGAGTACACTTCCTGGCTTCGTCACTAGACAGCAAACTGGTGCCTTCCGGAAAGCAGCATCCCATGGTTGCAGCAGTGCCATTTTTAAAAACTAAAAGGTCACCTAAAACATGAAAAAATATTATGTCAAGTTTTTAAATGAACCACAGTTAACATATTATTTGAAGTCAGTATATATACAAACTTTATGTAAAGCCATATGATTATTGACAAAAGTAAGCACTTACATTGTGAATTGCCTTTGCAACATTTCCCAGACAGTTTGCAAGTTTTGAAATCAGATGAACACTTGTCCTTTCCAGTTTTCTCAATAAAGTCGTCGTGCTCGTCTCCGTGGGTTAAAGCCCAGTCAGTGAAAGATGGTAGCCCAAGGTCATCAACTTCAAAAGCCAATGTTTGTGCCGAATTTAACATTATAACCAACGTTGACACAACCAAAATTACAACCGAAAAGATATAATTTGGACCCATAACTTATGGTTTTGATAATAAATAACTTAACCAATTTAAACTCAAAATATCTTGTCAATATAAATTACAGGATGTGACGGTGCTTTCAATTACTTTATATAAATTAACGTTTTGTTTTAAATGACGACTGACAGAATATTACTTTTATAACAGTCAAAACTCTTTTGAAGCTGTGAACGACTAAAGTCAAAAAGATGCTGATAATAAAATGAACCTGTAAAGTTTTCTGACCAGTTTTTATGTAGCCAAGCCTGTTTCTGTTTTATACCAATATTAAAAGTACCTGAATGTGGTATATGCCTAAGTTAATATGCTTATAAGAACGAAAAACTTTTTGTTGTATTTTAAGCTTCTTAATATTTTATTTTTGACGGCAACATTCCTAGAAAATGCAGCAGTGGAAAAATTTCTTCATGCAAAGAGCATGCAAGATAATAGTTGAAATATATATCATATATGTATACGCTGATGTGTACGTCCGCCTCACTTTGAGACGCCATCTAGCGGTACTTTGAGAAACCAGCTAGCGGTGAGCAGATGCAGCTTCGTAGAAGCTGCTAGCTAACGGCTAGTGTGAACATATATACCTATGATCCGAGAAATCAATGATCAACGTTGGAGTCAGGTGGGGTCACATAGTCATGAAACCGTTCTTATTGAATTTTTCGTCATCTAAAACCCCTGAGGCCTAAGATTCTGCTCAATAACTCTAATTTCTATATTTTACCCTTTGTCCCCAAAAGATGTCATGGAGTCACGAAACTATTTTTATATTGAATTTCTCGTCATTTAAAACCTCTAAGTACTAAGTTTGGCTAGCTGGCACACCTCTTTGTATGCTTGACCTCATAGGGTGAATAGAGGTCAAGAGTCCATTATGCCCCAACTCAATGCCAAAGGTCCTAGGTACCCATTTCGACTTTGTACTGATTTAGAGCAAAATCAGGTGGAGCGTCTGGACACTAGAGGTTGAATACACAGATTCACAGACAGACACTTTTCCTATACAAAAAAAAATTTCCTGCATTTTCATAATAGTCCTCGGCCCTCGGATATACTCGGATCATAATAAAGGGATCTGACGAAGTACCTATTCGTTATGTTGAGTATGTGCAGAGTGCAGAGGTATGCATTTCCACTGTAAAAGCAACATTATAATGCACGACATGTGGAAACGTGTCATCAGTTATCATAAGAAAGAAATCCACGCAGATAGAAATTAAGTTCTTCCCTTTGGGTGGGTTTGACACGGTTGGCTCTGAATACATGAAACTTATCTACAAAACATTTAGAGAAACAATGAAATAAATAAAAAGGAAAGGATTTAACTTTTGTAACTTTCCATGGATACATCAAAATAAATCATCAACACATCTAATCTAATCTAATTTTTATTTTCGAACAAAAGATAGCAAAATCGTTGAATATTCAAACTGTGCATAGTAAATCACCAAGGAATTTCATTTATGTCAACAGCTATCTACTTCAATTATTTCTTACCAATTCATTATTTTGGATAATTTGTTAAATGCAAAACAAAAATGAATAAATTATTTTTTCTGGAAGCTTAAGAATACCAACCAATCCAGATGATCAAGATGAAGGGCATAAATCTGCTGATATTTATATTTATGATGTCCACCGGACTGAACTCCGCTTATCCTCCGAATTTTTTCATAATTCATCCGGAAAGAGATAAGCTTTTTAAAGACGCTCTCGGTTGGATGACCTTCAGAAGGAATGGCCAGTTGGCGACGAACTCTGAGGTGCAATCTATGTTCCTGCAGCACCTCCATGAAAAGTACGAAAAGTCCTTGTTTTACCGAACCTATGTGATTGCATTCCTGCATGGAGTGATTCCCAGACTGACATTGAACCTTGGTGATCCCTGTGACCCCAAGTACTCGACAATGTACAAGGACCCATCAAACAGTTCTGTGACCTGACACTACCAGAAGAAGTTCACCTTCCAAACCATTGACGAAAGAAATACGAACGACAGCGTTCAATACTGCGACTATCGACAAGGTCTTGTTTGTAAATCATCCTCAAAAACTTGCGAGTGTCCTGAAGGCTCCAAGATGGAACCCATCGACATTGAAAGTCCAGTTCACAGATGCCTTCCTCAAGAAAACCAAGTCTGTGCTTTGATCGATCTTGACCACGGCAGTGATCCAGAGCATTTGTCATCACCTTTGTCACCTCACCTCATTTGTCATTTGTCCAGGCGAGGAACCTTCATCACCTGATATTCAATCTAGAGAAGCCTCCAAGCTGCAAGATGGGTACCCAATGTCGCTTGAAACGCTCCAATTTGAATATGCCACTATGTTATGACGCAGCAGTGGTCCATGGGCGCCACCATACAATGACGCTTCTGGGGCTGTTCAGATGACCTGGAGGCTTGGCTATGGATCTGAATGCGCTTTGGGATTGTATGCGACGCCCGACTCTTGCGGGACAGATGACGTCATTGGACTACTACCAGGCTACGTCTGCTTCAATTTTGGGCCTCCGAGATCACAAGTTCCAGACAACTTTGAAAATCGTACAGGCATCTGCGCCCATGAGTATGGCCGTTTTGGGTTCACAAACAGTTATTCTGAAGTGCAGGGCACTTGGTTTGGACTTCGGAAGAGCTATCATCCATTCATCAGGTAGTTTATCCAGCCACGCACCGTCCCGTTTCGTGGTGATGAGCTAGAAAGCTATCTTAAAAAATATTTTGATGGCACCCCGGCCCTGGGAACCCACGGAGCTAAAGATAGGAAGATGAAGTTCGAGGAATACCAAAGCTGCTCGGTAGGCAAAACAAAAAAGTTTGAGGATCTTTGGAGATACTTTTCCAGTCTGGATGAAACGCTTCCTTCAGGACAGGATTTTGTAAAGAATGCCACCAAGGCTATCTTGAACGCCAAGGTTGATGAATTTATCAGTTTGATCACAACTCCGGGCAGCTTTTGTATGGTTTACAACATTTACTACGAAAAGAGACATTGGTATATCAGGAGAATATTGTATCCTTCCTTAAAATGCTTTTCCACCACATCAGATGGTAACGGAAATGAATTACAGTGCAGAAATCCTGGTAGCCTGAAAAACAACTCGATGTACACCGACGAATTCAACAATTACTTAGTTCGCGTCGCCAAAATAGAAGTCCAGGAGATACGTAATGATATTCTGCGTCAGTTTCCCGAAAAATAGATCGAGGAATGTCCAAGTCCGGATTCACCCCAAGATGGTGTTTGTCCTAGTGACACCGTTTGCTACAAGGACTTCAGTGATCTCCAAGATATCTACGATTACTATTGGGGAGAAGACGAAAGGGCAAGATGCAAGTTCAAAGAGTCACCTCCAAAACTGATCAACTATTGTCACGATACCTCGGACTACCTGACGTACGGCTACTGTGAAGTACGTGTGCTGGATGAAATGGTGCTGGAGGAGCTGGAAAATGTTGGCAACTACTCCTCGTTGGGAAGGGGTTCTGAATGTTACTATGAACTCGAGTGGGTTATCCGACAGCAAATTCTTACTGCGCATTTGTCAGTGAACAGATACCAGATGTTGGCACTCCTCGAACGGGAGAGGTTTTTACTGGGATGGGGGCTTTTGTGACCACTCCAAATTTTTGGAGTGCAGTTTTGATGATATCTGTGACTGTTTAGAGGGGACGCAGCCAAGGAATGTCACAGTTGATGGAAAAGAGTACAAATTGGATTACTGTTATTTTGTGGAAGGTATTCATAATGTCGACGTCACTCCAGTTTATTTAATATCCTTCCAAAGTTCTAGTCTTTTGATTATGCTCACTTTTTTGTAGGAAACTGTGTTTACGCGGACCTTTCCTTTCGGAGACCACTGACAATGTCTGAGAAGAAGATAATCAGGGAACATTACAACTGGAGAGGATGCAAGAAGTCCAATTGTTGTGTTTACACTGATAAGGAGAACTCTAGTTGCACAACCGACATCACTGGAGAAACCGGATACGCTTTATACCTGGAAGGAGGTGGAGCTGGAATCAAGGATGATCCTGTTGGTGGTCCTGGGAAAATGTTTGCTGGGCATGTGGAAGCTTTAGAGGGAAAATGTGTACTATTATTTAGTGCTGTATTATTCTTGATTATAGAATTCTTTTACTGAACTGTTTTGTATTATAGTAAACGTTGTTAACTTTAATACAATAAAATGAAGCTTGGTTAATTGTTGATAACTTTTAATATTAATCAGTAAAATAAGTTCAATTGAAAAACCACTTTATGATGATCCGTAACATGTGCCTTAGTATAAAATGTAACAAGTTTATTCACAGCCGACCGGCCCAATAAGATTTCATCACTGTACGGTATGAACTGAAAAAATATTAATGATCTATGTAGCAACTTTTTCTGTTAACATGTAGTTTAGGTGAATGCTGGATAAACTTTGAGTGGATATGATTGACGCTGTACACTGAGCGTCTCGCTCCGACAAGTTGCTGAGCTACGCTCATCCGCTTGTGACGCTCAACGTGTCTATCTTGTATACTTTCTTGTTACTTTTTAACCTAAACTAACCTAACCTGCTCTCTCCGCTCGCCAATTTGCAGAATAATTACCAAGGTGTCAACCTATCACAGCGCAGGACTGTGTACACACCTTGTTGTTACCGTGTACACTGAACACTAATACAAAAAATTTAGTAGCAGAGAAGGGGGGAGTCTTCGTACTTATCCACTTAAACTACATGCGAACCAATTTTTTCGATTAATGAACCAGCTTATCAATTTATTTCATCTTTTTTCTTCTTGATAATGCCAAAATAAAAGGTGAAGCTTTACTAACGAGCTAAATTGAATAATTATTCGATAATGGTTAGACATAACATGAAACGACGAGACAAACAAAATATGCTGTAAACTGCTTGTAACAATAGCAAGTTTTACATTTCTATTTAATTTTTATTATTAACACCTAAAAAATAAGGTTACAGATAAAGTTACTTTCATAATTGCTAAATGCTTTGTTCAGTTTGATTGGTCTTATCTTGTTTCTAAAATTTTTTCACATGTTCATTATGTCAATCGATAGTAAGTTGAGTAAAACATAGAATTAGAGTCATTCTTACAATACTCTACAGCCAAAAATTTTCTAAATATTTTATTTCACGCACTAGTAGTTCAGAAAGTTAAGAAACTTAACCAAATTCCTATTTGATTCACGCGATAAAATAATTGACATGTTTAATTCTTTGAATGAAATTGTTTTTATCTCAATACTTTTATCTGGTTTCCATGATGTTGTCAAATCCCAGAAAAGCCACATTGTGCTCTACTTCCATCCCATGCCAGAGGAAACCGTTACAAAATATGGCCGTCTTAGAGATACATATTTTCTAACAAACGAGCCATATCCTGTAGCCTCTTTTGTGCTCCCATACTACATCATTGCCAACATCCTCAGAGACAAGACGAACGCAACAATGGAAGTTGTCGACTACCTCAACACTACAAACGAGAGTCTCTTAAAACAAGGAAAATTAGGAAACAAACAGTATCCAATAATGATCATTTGGTCAACAGATTTTTACAGCTATCATTGTACTCCTTGGCTTCAATGGAAAGCATATAAAAGTAAATCTGAAAATCCCATTTTTGTGTGCTTTATGGATGGATACTGGGACTTCCTTTATTGCGATCTACCCCGATGGAAAAAGGATTCAGTCTTCAAATTTTCCATATTTTTGGAAGGATTTGATACCTATACCTGGATGTTTTTAATTTCTGCCGCAACATTAACAATTTTCCTTGAAAATAGATCAAGAAGTCTTTTGACAAATTTCTTGGTGGTATTTTCCTCGATTCTATGTCCATCGCCTTGCAAAGATATGAAAGCAGTTTTCATTTTATGGCTGCTATGTATTCAGATGCTGGTCAATTTATATTCTGGGGAACTGTCAAGTCGATTGATTAGCCCGCCGGAAGAGAAGACGTTTGAAGATGTGGAGGATTTCAATCGTGAACAATATTCTGTGACAACTTATTT
>JAQFYG010003469.1:0-12503 GCA_034694325.1 Entomobrya corticalis | reverse complement strand
CTGAATAATGGGTAAATTTAAAGAAATAAAATTACTATAAACTTTAGTAAGCTCAATAATAAAAAAGTTTTTCAAACTGTCAGATGCATATCTCTAGCTATTTATACAAGTAAATTTGACTATTTTCCATCTCTCTTAAAAAAAACTTTCTAAAATTCTTTTCATCTTGAAAATTTTGATAGCAGACAGCCTCCTACAACATATATACATACAAGATTTCGTATCAACGCACAAAAGAAATTGGAATTGGAAAGAGTTTATCTATCTTTGTGTTTCCGTTTTTCTTCCCTTGCCTTCTTACTTAGTGGCATAAAAATGATGGCGATCATAGCAGCAGTAATGAAGATGGTATGATGACGGCAATGGTAATACTTTCTGAGTGAAAAGTCACGATTTTTTCACAGTTTTTTATCTTTCGTTTTTACCCAAAAACCTTTTTCCACTACACTTTATTCCCAGTAAAAAAATATGAGTTCCATCAAAATGCCTCAGTAGTAGGTAAGGGATAAAATACGACGAAGAAAGTAAAAGAAAGTGGGGAAAAGTAAAAGTAAAAGTAAAATGACTTTGGGAACTTGAAACCTTTTTTCCAATGAATAGCATGCATTACCACCACCACCGTCACCACTCCTCTTCTTTTTTGTGCCTGTACGTGCGTTCAACAAACATACAAGACGTTGTACATTTTATATATCGAAAAAAAGCAAAGACAGAAGAACATCTTTTCCTTTTTTGTCTCCTGTTTCTTCTCACTCTTTTTTGCTTTCTTTCTTTCTTTAAACCAAAAAACTCTTTTGCATATAGCCATATATACTTTTTTCTCTCTTCTGATGCTTTATTCTCCTGTCTGCATCGTCTTTCAAATCAAAGGGAAGAAAAAACTACAAAGTGAAAGAATTTCTTCGATTGAATTGTGTACATTGAAGCTAAAGAAAAAAGAGTTGAGACTTTTCTTTCTGATGTTATCCTTATGTTGTTTACTACTCCTGGTTGCTGCTGCACTACTTATGCTACTTCAACCTGAACTCTCAGGCTACATAGCTATTACAAAAAAAACGTTTTTGCTTTGGGGTTGTAAAAAAGGGTCTTTGTGTGAAACATATTGCTGGAGAGAAAGAAGAAGAAGAAGCTGTAAGATCTAAAAATATCAAGTAATCCAAAAAATGCCTCAAATACCTAACGTCATCACAAAAAAACCCTACACGACTTTCAGCAGCAGAACCAGAGCTTCTGCAAACTAGATCAAAACCATTTTTTACGCGTTTTACTGGAATAAATTTTTTTCTCCCTTTTTTCTCTTATGTGGGGGAGGAGAAGGTAGAGGAAAATATACACCTAGGATAAAAAAGAAAGAAAGAGAGAAACGACAACAATGATGCAACCCTTTCTCTCTACATGAGAAGAAGGACTACAAGCGACAAGTCCTATTTTATGGAACAACGAAAAAAAGGAATAAAAAAGAAAACTTTTTTTGTTCCGCTTCTTTTTCGCAATTTTTTTCTTGTCATATGGCTATATAGTGAAAGTAGAAAGCAAGTGTAGAGAGAGCGTGGGGAGTGGAAACCCTTTGGTTACATTGAATGTATACATTTTTGTTCATGTTTTAGGGCGCCATAATCAACTGACAGAATATTCTATTTTTTTTTATTTTCATAATATGTTATCTGATGAGATATACATGTAAGTATTTATATATCTAATCATATCATAATTCCCATTGCCATCATCATCGTCGTCATACTACTTACTAGATTTTTAGTGCTATATGTCCTTAGGTGGATTCTTTTTTATTCTGTCTTTTTCGGAAAAAAAACTTTTTCTTACTCAGCGAGATTCAGATTCTCAACCTCTTTTGCTTTTTCCTTGTTTTGCCTCATGAACCTTGCTAACTCTTTTTTATTCTCTTTTTGTACCCTATTCTTATTTTATTTTTCGAATGTACTTTCTCCAGACTGTCTGTGTGTGAAAGTCCACCAGAGGAGGGATGATGATGGTAAAAGCAAACCAAAGAAAACAGAAACAGGAGAGTACCAACGATATGCATACTATCCATAGTCATTCCACTCATCCACCAAAAAACACCACCAGAGAAAGTAGTAAACTTGTCTGAAAATAACTTGTTTCCCTTTCTCTCCCAACGAAAGAAACTTTTTCTCCTTCTTATTCTCAGTCTCAGCAAGTTTCAAAAAAATTTCTTCTCAATTTCAAGAGAATATATTATACCTATGCATATCCTTATGTGTATTTATACATCCTCTTTTTGTTATCGCGAAAAAACCCTCGAGAGAATATTTTTCCACATTATGAACGGATTAAAAGTAAGAGATTTCTTCTTTTTGCTCAGATTTTTTTATATTTCTGCCCGCTACTCACTCAGTCTCTTCTATCTCTATTTGTGCATGTGTTTAGTGTGTACTCTGCTGTGTACTTTAGAAATAAATATGCTTACTAAAAACTTACTGGAGCATATTGTGTGTGTTTACAGAATGCGCAGCATTCCCATTATGATTTTCTTCTTTCTTTTATTCGGTGAGTGGCCAAGAAGAAAATTTTCTTATTCTTATGCATATTTACTTTCTACTTTTATACGCTGTCCCACTTTTCTTATTTGAAAAAGTATTTACATTTTCATCAATTGAAAAATTTCCACGCAATTTTCAAGTTTCTCCTTCCCGTCGTTTATTTCAAGCTGTGTTTAGCAAAATATATCCTAAGCGTTATACCTAAATCTAAACCTAAACCCAAAGTCCTTTAAAAATTGTTCTTGGTAAAACTTTTATAATAACTGTATTTATTTTAAGTACTTTTTCCTGTGCCGAAAGATCAAAAAGGAAATCCTGAAAAAAGATGTGGAATAAATAGACATGCTCCTCAATCGTTTGACAACTGCTGCTGTGAAGAATAACACGTGGATTTTTGGCATATATATTTTTAAAGAATTTCTAAAACATATTGGCTAACTTGTATTTTCTCAAAGAAGAAAATGTTTTCTCAAGATCTTTATACATACCTTTCCGGTTGACTGGAACACGAACGTCTTACCGATTTTTGCAGGCCTGAGCTCCGCCAGCTCACAGCTTACATGATTAAACTTTTTTCATCTTCAACATCCGGATCATTTGGATAGGATTGTATATAGATGCAGCTTTCTCCAAGTCGTAATGCCAATATACGACGACGAGGAGGAAAGGATTGTCCCAAGTGAAGTGTGTATTGGAGTCAGAGAGTAAAGTCGTAACCCGGTAGTACCTTCTTCTTTCTCCTTTCAAATCAGGCAATCTTGATCCACCTTTGTGATCTGTATTGCTATTTCTGCCTTCTTGTATATATAATGCTGTATCAGCAATAACTTTTCTTTTTTGGAAATCTCAGCCTGGCTAGGAGTTGGAGGAAGAAAGGAGACGGAGGACGGAGGTAAAGTGAAATTTATAAGCTGTTATGCAACATCCTGCTTTCTCTTGATACGGTAGATCCCTGAGAATACGTGTTCCTTCTTCTTCTTGCACACATTATTATAATGCGTAGGTATATCGGTTGCCGCTGGCTTACATATTATTTTTTCGTCTCTTCTTCATTCAACCGTCCTTGTTCAGAAAATGGAGTAAAGCTTGAGCTTGAGCTTGAGTGTGTGAGCTTGCTTGGTGGAGTGCATAGGTTAAAGTCGATTAGCTTCCCAGGGAATCAGTCCTTTCCACTTTACTGGCGAGTTACAAAATTCACCGGCAGCAAAGCGGAAAAAGACAGATCCGCAGAAACGTCCCGCGTGTGAGTCTCCTCTTCACCTTGCATCTTCTTTTTGCTCCTGCTATACTTCTGGTGGTGGATGATCCGCTCTTGGCTCTATTACTTTACTCCTTGTACGTATGAATTCCAAAATATTTTCCATTCACTCCATCCTCCATTTTCTCCCCTTCTCGTTTTACTTCCTCCTTTTTTACTTCGCTACTTTTTAGCTATGCATTCCATTCCGTTCCCATCCAATCAGTGGAGAAAATGGAAGTATCAAGTTTATATTTTTTTACTTTTTCTTTGTGTTGCGGATTGCTTCTCAAACATGTACACATACGGATAAATGCATGCTTCCTCTGCTATAAGCATATATATGCAAAAAATCTCTTTTTTTTCTTTTTGTTTCCTTCCCTTCCATCTAGTTTTTTCTCCCTTTCCTGCTAACATCAGCACAACATCAACATCCGAGTAGCATTGTGAAAAAAAGCTAATGTCTTTCTTTTGTAAGACCTTCTCTACCTTGGCTCATCTTTCTTCTAAGTTTGTAACAAGATATGTTTTCTTATGCATTAAAAAAGGATAAAAATAATGTCGAGATAGAGGTACTCCTCAGTCGTCGTTGTCGTCATCATCATCATCAGCGTCAATTTCCGTTGTTATGATGTAAGGTAAAATGAGTGAGAGAAGGAATGCTATTTTTTATAATTTAGACACATTCTCTTTACCCACTCATCTTACAAGGTTTGTGTTGTAGACAAACCCTATAGACGCCATAGATATTTGACAACGACTTAGACGCTAATACCCGACAATATATTATGCATAGTAAGATATACCATAAGATATTACGCAAATTTATCTTCTTCTTTCTCTTAAGTCAACTCAGATTCAGCTCGATTCAGTGAGACGAAAAGAAAATGAAAATGAAGGAGAGGAAGTACAACAAAAACGGTTTTAAAGGATATTTCACCTCCGGCTGACTGAACCTTTTTTTCTATAAGTTTCATGAATTCTTATACCTACTTTTTTGCATTAAAATATTATATATAATTTTTCTACTCGTTAAACCGTTTTTTATAAATAGTTTATACATATCTAACCCTTTTTATTCTTGTAGCAACTTGGAACCATCACGTAATGATCATAAGTAAGGTTAAATGAATTCCATGTTATTGTTGTTATCCCTGCTTAAAGCGGCAACAAAAGTAAAGGATATTTTTGGATCATCATCATGTAATGTCTTGTGCGTAGAGAGAGAGTTCAAGTCCCATCTTTTCCTCATTCAGAAAGAAAGTTGCACTTGAGTCTTTTAACTTGTGGTAATATATATGTAGTTGGAAGTTGGTACATGACTAATCTTTAAGGGCAAAGATGGTACTTACTATAACATTGAAATAAAAGGTTGTTCTTCTGAGAGAAAAGAAGAGCAGAAAAGCTTTTAAGCCTAAACCGGGAAAAAGTGAGCAAGAGAGAGATATATACAAAGTTGCAGTAATGTAGTAGGTAGCAAAGATAAAATGTGTTAGTACATGATACTTATGGAACAATTGAAAACAGTAAGAAAATGAAGTAGTGACACTCTAGTAGTTTTTTTTAGTATTATGTAGTTAGAAGAAAACATGAAAGATAAAAATTTATAAAAATGTACAAGTTCAATTTGAGTTGAACTTGCGAGGAGAAAAGAAAGTATAGAGTTTTACATCATCATCACGATCATCATGAAAACACCCTTAAATATCCTATAAAAATTGCTGTAAGCCTTATTGTTGTTGTTGTTGTTGTATGTGCATTGCTTATAAGTGCTAGTACGTTTTTTGTGTAGCTTGTCATTGTTATGGCTTTGGGTAAAATACCGATAGAGGAAACGGCAACTAACCATAAAGCATTTATACAAGAAGAGTAAATGGTGCTTTTACAAGAACGATATAAGGAAATAGTACACAAACAGCGTAGCGTTTTTACATGGTAAAAGTATTTTTTGCTTTCTCCTTGCTCTTGCTGTACCTATTAGCCATGTGAGAAAATAATGTTCACACAAGCCTGTATTGCCGTTTTCCTTCCTCTAGTTCTCTCCTTGTACTGTGTTGCCTTTATCTCTATTGCTTCACTTTAGCATTCACTACCACCACCAAGTCTATATGACTATTATAGTTTTTCTCTTTTTTGCCACTACTATTGTTGTTGTTATTGTAAACTTTTTAGTCTTGTAGCTGGTGGTATAAAATGGTGGTGGATGATGATGATAATGATGGTGTGATGGGATGATGATGAAGGAGGAAAAAAGAATGGATGTGTGGTAGTGGTAGTGTGGGTGGTGTATATGTACGTAACTAAATCCAAAAGAGAAAGTAGAAACCACCCAAGCATATACACATTATCAACAATGGCTTGCATGCATGCACTCTTTCTCTTTTTTTCTTGTTTTTTCCCACTGTCTATCTATCTGTAGGAGAGTGAGAGCATCCTCTCAAACCAAGTCAGTGGAGAAAAGAGAAGAGAGAGCAAGTGTTTAGATTTCCATGATGATGTTCATGCAAGTTGAGCATCCAGCTCGTAGACCAGAAGAAGCAGCTGCTTCTATTCTTCTTGAGTTGCCATCAAACACATCAAGCACATAGTTTTATACATTAAATGATAAGATGATAGGAATTTTTATATAGTGTTTTGTGTGTGTGTGAGAGTTGCTATTATTATTACTATTAGTTGGGTAAGTATTGTAAAGGCCACTAGAGTTTTTAAGAGCGTAACGACCATTAACGACATAATATGCGAGCTAATATAAGGACTCTCTTTTCCTTTTGCTCTTGCCACTTGCTTTCTCTGTATCTTTCTCTAAACGTTTTTCGTTACCACTTTGTTATGTTTTTTGGAAGTGAGGAGGATTAAAGAAGGAAAAAAATGAAAAATTGGATAGTGGGCTTGTTACAATAATAATGCTAGTTTGTTTTTCTTGTTTTTGTTGCTGTCTGTGTCTATTTTTATCCTTCTTTCTTTTCGCTACTTTTGCTTGTCTAAATATTAATAGGTTTAAAATTGAGTGCGTTGTTTACTTTAAGTAAACTTGATAAGATAAAATGGGCAATTAAGAGACTAAATGCTATTTCATTAGGCTTGGTATGATATTAATTTTGCAATCTACACCCATGTTTTATTGACAGGATGCAAAAAATAGAAGAATGCTTTTAGAATTTTTAGGAAAAAATATGATTAATCTAAGTTTTTACAAAAAACCGGCAAAATTTTCTTTCAAACATCGACCCAACACATCATGAGAGGCCACAATTCTATTTTCTCTTCCTTTTCAAAAGAAGAAACATTGAATTTCTACGAAATGTAAAAAACAGCATTTATAAATGTTGTATGACGGTTAGATAGTTTGGTTGGTGGCTGGTGGTAGAATGAAATGATACTGTGGCTGTGCAAAAGTTGGTATGCCCATGTTATTATGTATGCATGCCACTTCGTTTTTCCAATGTAAAATGTATAGCGTATCAACACTGAAGCTATGGGTTCTATTTACCACAAGCTCTCCCATCCATTTGGTCACGAACACCCAATTGCATAATTAATAAAGCTAATTCAAAGCTTTTTCCTTTTACTTTTCTTTTTGCCGGTAAAAAAATAAAAAGAGAGAAGTGAAAGTAGACAGAAAGTAAAAAAAAGCACTCTCTCATGTGCACGATGTATAGGAGCTATTTTTCTCAGTAGATTTGTATCTTTTACCATTTTACTTACTTTTGTATATGTTTCTATATAGGTACTTACCTTTCTCTCAAATTAGAGAATCCATTGTCGTTAATTGTGGGGAAGATTTTACTTTAGCTTAGTTTTTTCCACCAGCACGTCGATTACAAAAAAGAAAATATTTTGAGAGAAAAAAAACTTGTGAAGATGTAGTAGCGGAAATACTTATAGCGCAATGTAAAGTAAAAATGGGACAATAATCTATGTATATTTTAAGGAAAGGGGACGTAGGACATACTGCTGGGCTCGTCCTCGTCTCTTTTTTTCTTTTTCGGCTGGTTTTGGTGAAGTTCTTAACAAATATAAGTGGAAAAATGTCTCTAAGGGAAAACCAAAGTTTTTTCTTGGTACAACGTCCCAGGTCCCTGTTGACAAATTCAAAGAGATATTTCAGTCATTATCTTATCACTCGTTTTTTTTCTTTGCGACGTCGTTTTCAGCCACCAGAAAAATGAGCGAGTTTACGGTGGAAATGGTGTTGTACTACATGTGTAACATGAAAAAGAAAAAGGAACGGAGAAAATTCATGGTGCCATTTGAGTTGGTGTTACTTACGCGGTGAAAGCTATGCTTTCATTTTATAGCATTCAGCTTGTTGGTTCTCATTGCCCCAATATTGTTCACATAATGCCATATACTATATCATATTGAATGTCATAAAATTCTTGCCTGCATTCTTTCAATATAGGAATGTCTTTTCATAAAATATAGTCTTTACTTTTTGGTGCAATCTGGGAAATATGAATGGCATTCTTTCCTAGATTTCGCCAATTGTGTGCTTGTGACATGGTATTTTAGTTGATTAGGTATATAGAAATAGACATATTTAGAAGAAAAAAGCACAATAATATACAAAATTAGAGAAACAAGACAAAAAAAGTTACTGGAAGGTACACACATCCAAGAAAAAGAATGAAAGATACATTGCCACTGGACTAGACCAAATGGATGCCTTTTAGTCTTTTTGTTTTTTCTTTCCTTCTGTCCAAGAAAATCTGTCAAAAAAGACGAAGGAATGAATGAGAAGGCGGAGGGTTGCACTTTGACTTTGCAGCGGGAACAGTAAATAGCCACTTTGTGCCTATGCAATGATAATTTGGCCATCGTTTAACTTTAGTGCTCCACGTTGTACATCACTGATCTTGTTTGCTCTTTTCTGTCTGTAAAAACCGTGATGGCATGAGACCAAAAAAAACTCTGAAACTGACTGACTGAGATGCTGAAGAAATTGCTTGATTCGTCGGGGTCAGACCTAAAAACCACATACACACATATACACACTCTCACAGTTTTACTCAAAGTGAGATGCTCTGCTTTTTTTGCTAGCTTTTCACTCTAGTTGTTATTCTACCTCACCGTCTAAAAAACCAGTACTAAACTAATGCTTTGCGTACTTGTCCTGGATGGAACACAACCACAAAATGACTGTGAAATAAAACCAAATCAAAGAGAAAAATATACAGAGAAACAGCCAGAAATGGAAGGATGGAAAAAGGAAGTAAAGTCACGAACGTTTTTCCACTGTGCATGTGTGTGTGGTAGCAATCAGCTCAAAAAAGTACTACACCAAAAGGAAAATGTGGAAATGCAGCTGGTACTTGGTACTACTGCTGCTAAAGAGGATGTTGTAAACATTTTTTTAGAGTTTTTTTGTTAGTTTATATGCAATCTAGAAAAAGAATACTTGTTGTGTGATGTCATGATGGTGGTAGTAGTAGTAGAAGAAGCAGTTAGAATTAAAGAGAGAGAGACATGAAGATAGAAAGAAAAAGGATGAGAAGAAGAAAGAAGAAGCTATAAGGTTGCGCTTTGTTTGTCAAAGCAGAAAACGGTAAAACTTGTAAGAAGACATGGATATATTACCAGATGAATAATAATGCTGCCACCAAACCCAAACACACACACACCCAAAGACTTAAAAAGCCATACATAAACTGTGTGCCTGTCTTGTCTAGATACGTTAAAGTATTCACTCTGTGTGAGTTGAACATTTGAGTATTATTTTTACGACAAAACGACCATGTTTTTGGTGTGGTGGATGGACGGATGGATAGATGGGTGGTATGTATACGTTTGTACGAGAATTACTTACAAGAAAAATAAGAAAAACGTGAGGTACCCTGGAAGAAAAACAGTTCAAGTCAAAGCCAACAAACCCTTACTACTACAAACACATTTGGAACAGAAGAGAATAGTAAAAACTGATGCTGCTGCGACTACTGCTGCTGTTACTACTATTATTATTACAGTCATTTCCTCTTTTTCTTTCTATAACTTTTCCTCCTAAAAACAGAAATCCTGAAAGAAAATCTGCTTCTCATGGTTCTCTGTCTCTTTTTGTGTGTGTCTAGTGTCTGTCTCCTAATGTCAGACAAGTGATACCACAAAACCGTGTGGTTGCCTAATAATAATGCCTTTTGGTTTGAGGAAGTATACCACCACCATAGCCGCCTTAAAACCAACTTGTGCTGCCCAACACCACACACACAGCATTCCATCCTTCTCTGTATGTTTTACAGAAAATATTTTTGGAGTTTTATTTTGTCGTTTTTCTCTCGGATTCTCTATTCTATATAATTATATAGCCAAAAGTGGTTGTGTGGTGTGTGTGGTTAGGAATGGCATCATGACAGAGTTGACTTTGCTGAGGAGTCAAGTCAGCTCACATCAAGATTGTCAGAGAGAAGAGACCAACATCAACAACTTGAGAGTAGAGAAAAGTCTGAATAAACTGGCAGAACTTATCTGGTATGTGTGTAGAGAAAAGGGGAAAGAATGACAGATGAATGTGTACATACTTACGTATTTTGTACTTAAAGAAACGTGAGAAGCTTGAATGAAATTGCTGACTGACTTGCTATTTTAAATATGCAATTTTCTTTAAAAAATAAGAAAAAAGTGTGGTATCTTGAGATAGGCACTAAGACTTATGTCGCGTGTAAGAAGAAGAGGCAATCTCCTCATCTATTACTCTGCGTACCTCTCTCCTTCGTTCGTTTTCTTTACTACCTATACATTTTACCCGTTCCTCTCCTCTTGACAATGATATCCGCAAGGGGATTCTACTTTTTGTTGTAAATGAGATGCAAGTTTCAAAAGAAAAACAAAGAAGAATAGAGAAAAGCAAAGAAGCAGAAAGAGACAGAGTTTGTGTGGATAAAAATATATGCAATGAAATGAGAGAGACCGGGAGAAAACAGCAAAATACTTAAGACAAGAATAGTGTATAAAACAGCAAATAAGAGAAAATAGTGAAAGTGAAGAAGTAGATGAAAGAAGAAGTAAACTTAAAATTTTGGGATTGTCAAAAAAGCATCTCTTACCGAGCGAGCGAATGACTTGGCTGCTTGGAAAATGGATTTTGTTGTTGACGAAAACTCTACAAGATGAGAGGAGATGAGTAGACAAAAAACAAGAAGAGAAGAAGAAGGCCATCATCCTCAGCAGAGCAGCCAGATTGAACAAGTCGAGTAAAAGTAAAGAGATGAGTGAAGAATGGGTGAAAAGTGAAAAGGCAGAAGAGAAAATGTGGTGTCGTTTGGCTGAGAGGAGATGGTGGTTGAAGTTGAAGCTGCTGCTGTTAGTGTAGTAAAGTGCAAGTACCACCACCAACACAGGGAAAATCCTGAGGAGAAAAGCAGTCCAAGTTTTTCTTCTTTTCTTTCAGGAAGTAAAACAAAGAAAAAATAAGAACTGTGTTTGGTGGTGGTGGTTGGTCGTTGTTTAGTATGAGCAAGACGAAAGACGTTTTCACCAGGATTAGATATAATGGTGTTGATTTTAGTTGAGAAAATATGTGACACGAGAGACGAGAAGAAGTTATATTTTTTCAAGATTTTCTTGAGCAGGCGACAACGGGAACAAAAGTGTACTTTATGCCTATGTCTTTGTTTGTATAGGACACTGTACGGTCGAATAAAACTGTCTTTGTAAAACTACTTGCTAGAAAACTAACTGTTCTAAATTCCCACTTGTAGAAAAGCCAAGAAAAATATACTTGCATGTTGGAAAAGTTGTTGTTGGATTCTCACAAAATAATACGGGGCTGTTTAAGAAACAAAAAAAGAAAGTGTTCTCCAACTTGTACTTGTACTTGGCTTCTTTGCAATTCAGCTTTTTTCAACCCCCTTTGCAGAAATGGAATAGCACAAAATGAACCCTCCACCCCCTACTTTTGTAGTTTTTTGTCTTTTCTACATTTTTTTATTGTTTTTGTTCGTTTTGTTGAAATTGTAGTTTATTTTGCGATAAATGTTTGTAATATCCACTATTTTGAATCTGTTGATTTTGAGGATGTTACTTTTGTTGAGGTGTATCCTAGAGTTGTTTACAGTCTTCCATTCGCCAGCAAACTGTTCGAGAAGATGAAGAATTTTCGCAATGTAATGGGATTTTTGCTCTTGAAATATTTTCAGCGGCAGCGTTTTTGCCGATCTGCAATATGTATTGGGTTTAGTTTGGAGGTGTCGTTGCCTCTTCTTCCCCCTTTTTTTCCTCTTCCTTCCTCCACCATCTCCTAGCTTTTGAGTTTCGCTTCGCTGCCAAGCGTATATCCAGAGAGTAGAGCAGGAGAAGAAGCAATGAACGGTCGAGGGAAGTGGAAGGGGAATAAAAGGGAGAAAAAATTGTAAAAAGAAGAGTTTCGTGCTATAAACCAAGAGAAGGAACAAGAGAACAAGCTTCTCTTCTGGAGTTTATACTCCATAAGCACGAAAAACACACCACCTCCAATGCCTCCAACCTCCAAGTAGCAGCTTTACTTTACCATCAGCACTGCTGTCTGTACATTTTTTTCGCTGCTCCTGCCTGCCTGCCTGTCTTTTGCGTTGTTCCTTCCTTTCCTATAACGAATTGTGCGTCAGCGTACTAGTAAGCAGTACTTCAAACTTATTCCATCGTCTTCTTTTTCCCTTTTTCCTCCAATCTATTCGTCGTCTTTATGTTATAACCGTACATAGAATGTAAGAGCACACAGAACATGAGTATTTTTTGAACAAGGGAGCCAGCTACTACTACCACCACCACCACCA
>JAQFYG010003468.1:0-12503 GCA_034694325.1 Entomobrya corticalis | reverse complement strand
AATACTAAAAATCCTGAGAAAACTTTACACTTGCTCTACAAAACATTTCCAAATCATCCTGCAAGACAGATTTCGTGGGGGGAATTTTCGTGGGAGGAATCTTCGCGGGAGGAATCTTCGCTGGAGGAATCTTCGCTGGAGGAATTTTCCGGGAGGAATCTTCGCGCTTCCGGTAGAAAATTATGTGGGTGAAACAATCCGGGAAATCCCCCAAAAGTACAGATACATTTTATTGTAATGACAGCAATGCAATCTGGGTTAGGACAGCAATGAAGGCTATTACGCAGCAACTGTTATAAATTGCAGCTGGAACTGATCGTGTGGCAAGAAATCTGCTGACGTAAGGAAATTATGTTTATGGCCTGCATCTGGGTTAATTGGCGTTGAAGTAGAAAAACTGTACTTCCCTGAGAGCTTGAAAATTTAATTAAGCTTTTAATTAAATTTTATGTATGAAACGAATAATGCATTCCTTTTGCCGAAAAACTGTTTTGCAAGTCGGTGCAAACGCTAGTCTAGTTCGTAAAGAAATGACACTGCAAAAATTTGAAACCCAAAAAACGATAATAGATTTTAAAGTTATATATTACAGCGCTATCTCGCGATAAACTAAGAACGTCCCATGTAAGAACACCTCTCTCAAAAGCCTTCTGCGGTACCGCACCTAAGTTTTGCGTGTTTTTTTACTGTATATAAGAACATCTCTCTACAAGAACACCTCCACATAAGAACGCTTCCTTTCCGCAACTTCAGTGCCAATTGCATTGAAATTTACCCCGCTAAAAAACAATGGCCCTTATTCTCAACGTAAATTTTCTGTACAATAAATGTCTGGTTCTTATAAAGAGGTTTTCTGTATGAGAACATCTCCATGTTGGATTCATAAATTCTTTACCCCAGGGTGTCATTATCGAGAGATGTCAAAGCACTGTACTACTTTTACTTTCATTTGGCATACATTGTTCCTGTATCGAAAAGAATGCAATTTGTAATATTATTGTAGCATTCTTTGGTGATTTCATCAATGCTTTTACCCAAGAGGTACCCGGCTTTTTTCCTGAGAAGGTTACCTTCCGGTCCTACGTCGTTAACCCGGCGAGCAATTTCCCCTAAATAAACTTACTTTTGTAAATATGTTATACATTTTATAGAAGAACTACTCATCTAAATTATTAAATATGTATTAAGTACTTTTATTTATGACGTATGGCATGGTTTCATCGAAAATTTCCAACAGCCTTTATTATATTTTGCACTATAAAATGTTTAACGGCGTCTATAACAAAAAACAACTTCAATCAAGATTTTTGTTGATTTTAGGAAAAATATCGAAGGAATGGCGGAACAGTCCGACAAACATATTTTTTGATTAAAAAGGGCACGAATTTGGCAAAAAATTTAACTTATTTCCAATTTTCATGCTATACGAAGACTTTTCGGCGGAAACGTGAACAAGTTTAAAAGGCTAGAACTTTGTATTGAGATTATAATTGAGCAATATTTTTCTGTACCAAGTAAGCTTGAAATGCAGCAATGTTGTGATACAAATTTCAGTTTTCTAGCCTTTTAAATTGATAAGATATTGTGCTATAACAAAATACCTAAAATCTCATGAAGCAAATATGAACAAAACAATCGGTCGGCGAGGTTGACTTTCTTGTCTTGCCACTTAACAGAATCTATTTCAGTATAGTGAACGTGTAGCTATGCTGTGAGATTTTTTGTATTGGCGATCTTTTTTGAAATAAATTAATAAATAAATAAATAAATAAAGAGAACTCAGTTATTGTTGAGCGTGATACACCAAATTAAAAATAAGGAAAGGCGAAATTAAAAAAGTGTAAATAACCGATTGTAATTGTCATGTCTGTCTGTTTTACGTCATGTGTGGAGAAAAAAATCAACGCGGGCACACCTGGATGTATTTGAAACCTGAGGTTTTGGCGTTTGTACTTGTGTAAAATCACAGTTCTTTTGATATTGTTATGCCACAATACTGTAAGCCTTACGTCTCACTTCAAGAAACAAAGAGCACAAGAAATACGCAGTTTTATGTCCAGTGTTTTCCACAAACTTCATCATCATCTTGCATCTTTCCTCAGCAGTTAGATAAGTGGTTAAGACCTTATCAACTCTAGCCATTTAGTAGACAATATTGTTTTTGTGATAAATTATTGGGTTTGGGTTTTTGTTCCACACTATATAATATTTGCGGAAATGATTTACTAGGACACATTATTTTGTTGGTTCAATTTCCGCATGACTGAAGTTTATTTTAATCAGGGCATTATTCCTCCAACGGATAATTTTCAGGTCCGAAGGTTGTATTTTTAAATAAGACAAAAATATTCTGTATCAATGCAAGATAAAAACTATTTAAACTCATATGCGGATCTTTTAATAACAGAGGATATGAACTGTTAACATTTCCGCTGAAAACGCCCCGTAGTTTTTCAAGTAATTTGAAATTTGCTGACCATAGTATTTTTCTTATAAAAACTTTGAATGATTTCATTTACCGGTTGTACAGGAAGGTACTACTTTTAGATTATAGTCAGATTAGAGATTTTCTGATAATCTGCAGGGACGGCCATAATGTTCAATGTATATAATAAAGTACAAAGCTAGTTTCCAGTGATTTAGTTCAGAGTCTACTATAAAGTAAATTTGTATAGAATTGAGTCACCGTTTTCATAAAAGTTTGTTTATATTTTTCCCATTTTAAAAAGATATATGCTAAATTGCACTATGAATCTGCATGTAATTCAGTAATGCTGCTATTTTATGAGTTTGGGGCATCCCTTGGCTCACTTTATATATACATGTAATAGAAAATTTTATTTCTTTATTTGGTTTTTTGCTACTTTCCTCTGTCTACTTAAGAAGCCGAACCATTGTGTATCTACTTCCTGTTAAAGCCAAAATAGGCTATGTTTATTACGACGTTGAAATGAAGCAAATGCATTTGCCGCGTACTTGACCATTCTTATTTTCAATAAAGTTGATAATTTTAATAAAAAATAGCAAAAAATATTTCAACAATTAATTTTTTCCTTGTAAAGATACTCGATTTCAACATGATCAGCCTGCTTAAATGACTCACTGTCAATGAGTCACTGAATTCACTGAAAATTCAGAAATGCCTTTAGCCGTTCTGGTTTTAAGGGAAACTATGAAAATATTTGGATAATATATTTTAACTGATCACAGGTGTACAATTTTACTGCCGTTTATGCATTTTAAGTTGTAAATACAGTTTGCGATGATATTATATTTGTTTATTCGGTGGTTCAAGTTGTAAATGAAATTAACCTGAATGTGATAAAGATAATGAGAGAATTAATAGAATTTAGATTATTTGTAAAATATTTTTATAGGATGAATGGCTAAAGAAACTGATTACAGTATTCAATTTTATTTTTCATGAAGCCGTGCAGATGGAATTTCTGATTTTATTCTGTTTACATTGCATACTAACAATTTCATTGTAAGCTTTCTTTATTAGCAACAAGGGTTGAGTTATGTTCTAGGTTGACCATTGACTTCTGACCACCTTCGGGTTAAACAATTTGATCGAACATCTATCCAGTTCATTTATTTGACCACTAAAATATGTTTACCAATAGTTATGGAATTTGATGGAAGCTTTCTCGAGATATCCGGTTGAAAGACGGCTGGAAAATCAGATATTATATCTTTCCATCAGTTTTAAAAACCACACAGGAAAATGCTTTGGTATATTTTACATGTTATTATGAATAAAAAGTTAAAGATTTCCAATCAATAAGCATTCTTATCTTTAATTGTATTTCCTCACTCTTCTTCTGTGGCTTAGAATTATTTCGGCTGCTTAAGTCCTTTTGTAAAGTAAAGTTGACCTTAGTTATGTATTCAATTTAGTAATGACTATAAATAATTAAATAAGAGAGTTGTCGGACTTAACTTAAAATGTAAGTAGTGTTTTGTTTATGACGGAAATGTTACGATTTAATTTTAAAACATCTCCAAAATATATATTAACTTTTGCAAAAACAAAGCATATTATTATCTTCCATTTAAATTTACCATCGTTCGTTTGCAAACTTTAATTTACATACAACACACCAATAATAAAATGAACAAAAATAATGGAATGGTACTAAGACCTTGTTGGGCACACACCATAGAGAAAAAATTCAAAGGTCACACACAGAAAAGAAACACATGGATGTCGAGGAAACCTCCATAATACATAATTATATTTTAGCAAATGAAAATTAAGTTAAACAGTATTTGATATGATAGTTGATGGTGTTTAAATCAATTTTTTGTCATTTGAACATTTGCCCTGATGGAGAGGACAGGAGTTCTCGAAAGCTTGGCTAATAAAGTTATCTTTACCACTACAAATCCCGTTTACCATTTATTATTAATTAAATCATTGCACGCATTAGTGATACATTGCTGCCGCTTATGCATTTCTCGGCTTCAAAAGGCTGTTAAATGAATACAAGATACTTTGGTCCTGTAAAATTATCATAAGGCAGCATTCCTAATATCGCATGTTTCCGCAAAAAGTATCGACAACAAGTAATTAAAATGAAGAGGCAACTCCATCTTCAGTTTCCCAATTGCCAGTATAATATATAATGATATCTTCATGGATTATACGTACTATTTCTCATCACCTTTATTCTTTATTTGTCATCATTTTTGTCTTTGAACGTCTCATTTGCCTCGATGAAAAAGGAAGATAACCAGAAGTAAGAAAATATTTGGAAGCTAATTTGCATTTATCGTTTTTGAGTTTGTCGCACTCATTGTCAGTTTATGTTGCAGTGGTACATGGTAAGTAGCATAGATCAATCAGCTAACTGTCTGCATAATTTGAGTATACTTTATTGCTATGTTGTAGAAGCAATTAAGTTTTAAATAACATGTCGTAGTCTATTGTGGTATTACCAATTACAAAGTTTTGCGAATACTTGTATTAGTCTTTACCGTTATCAAACTTTCATTTACGTGTTACCATGAACACTGATACTGCCAACCGCATTTCGTAAAATATCTATTCAAACTTGAGGTTTAGTATATGTTTGTCTTACAGTCTAAAAAGATATACACCGTCACAAAATATGCAGATATACTGATTGGGTCTTGGTTTTCAGAGCAAAATTGGGAACGTCTATGGTCACTGAAGTGCCAAAGATAAGAATTACCGTTATTTGATTATTAATATTAAGTATTATCGGTTTTTCTTCCCAATTACTTTATTCATCAACCTGCTGGAAATAAATCAATTGGATACTCTCCGTAAGTAAACTCAATAATCACTAATAATATGTTTTATAATTGACGTCAAAAGAATCATACAGTTTGTTGTACTAGAAATCATATGGTGCAAACGAACCCTCTCTAGGTGGTCATAACAACTTACTACATTTACATTCCGCACATTCATATTGGTATCATATTATTATTTCAACTTCGCTAGAACTTCACACCAATTTACTTTCTCCATGTCATGCCATTAGATAATCATTCAAAGATCAGTTGATTATTGAAAGTTATCCCATCACATGAAATATTTAGCCGCAAAACAAACATATTTTTACAAAATTGTTGAACAAAGTATATCCAAACATACAATTATTTGCGGTTGTAACCTTGTTCCAGTTAAAGAGACGAAAGTCAAAATCTCGTGGATCTCTACTGGGTAACATTAAATTTACACATACTACGTTCTTATTCAACTGCGGAAGAGTCGATAAACAATCTGTCAATATGGTGCAAGGCATAGCGAAAAAAATTCAATTCGTGGCTTCAGAGTTACGCACAAAAACCGTTACAAATCGTATGGAAATATTTGGAAGCTTATTTGCACTTATCGTTTTACGTTTGTCACACTCATTGTCAGTTTATGTGCAGTGGTACATGGTTAGTAGCATAGACCAATCCGCTAACTGAACGCATAATTTGAGTATAATTTATGACTATTTTATAGCATTTAAGTTTTAAATAACATGTTTACTTTAATATGGCATTATTTTTATAAGTTCATGGAATTTGCAATTTATAATATTTTCTAATCGTGCTGCCGTGAAGATAGATAACACCATCCAGCATCCTTTCACATTAATATAACTTTGGATTTTCTAAACTGTTTTTTAATTATGGAAAGAAGCGAACTCCAAAGAGTTCATCCACATTCGTATAATGATATGGATGTATTTCGTTGATGAATGAAATGAAGAAAATCTTTCTTTTTTTTAGTTTTACCGTTCAGCCCCAGCACCCGTTTGGATTTATTTTACTCAAGAAACTAATATTGTCAATATTGAAATACTCTCACAAAATTTGAAAGTAAAGTAAAATTAATCCATATATCTTTGCTGTTTTTGATTATCATCCCATGCGCTCTTGCTTGCATATTATATTATAAAAATCCAAGTCAAACAATGATATGAGACTTGAAAGCTGGAATCAAAGTGAAAATGAGCTAACAAACATATTTATTGAAATAAACTGGAAATTACGATCCTCTATCCGATGCTAAATATTAATTTTGCACTCAAGTGGTAAACTGTGTTTCTCTGTTGTACAGAATAAAGCTGATTCTAATAACATATTCATGAATATTTACCTTTTGTGAAAGAGTCAATAAGTATATGAGGTTCATCTAAATACGTTTTTAATGAAAGTTAGTACTCTGTATTGACAATTATTTACGATAATCTATTAGAATTTTGCAAATGATGCACAATATTTTATACTACGTATCACATTAATTTTCATAATCAGAGATATGTTGCATAAGATGGATGGTGAAAAGTTATAATTGTAGATTCCCTGTCAAATAGTTATTCATTTGTCTGTACCATGAAATTTCAGAATGGACAACCATCATGTGTGCTCCTGTATTGACTAAAGCAAATAGATTTTGCTTTTCGCCAGACCAACTTTTCCAGAGCAGAACTTGTTGACCTATTCCATTACTTACTTTTCTATCACAAATAAAACAAATATATTTTGGCGGCATAGCTCAGCAAGAAAAATACGTTACCGTATTTATAGATAAATAGTATCGTATTCATTTTGTGATCAATGACTTTTACGTTTCAGTTTCCATAATTATAAGTTTGACGTAAAGAATAGATCCTGTGAATTTCAAAATATTTTTACAACTTATTTATTACTTATACAGGTTCCGATTTTAAACTGCATTAAAATTTATAATTTACAAGTAAATAATTAACTTAAATAACGAAATTTGATTATATTGGTTATTTCAATATTTTAAGAATGGTTTATAGTGTTTATTTTAGTGTAAGTGATATTATAGTTTGTAAACTATAATATCACTTTTAAAATTTTCCAATAACTAAACACTCCGTTGGCATCGTTTATTTTGGGAGTTTGCAATAAATGCAAATAAATTAGCAAAACATCAACTAAACAAATAAAAACTGTACTGTAACTGTAAGTCGACTTTGAAGAGCATAACAAAAGTGTAAAGCTGATGATGATTTTTGCATAATGAAATAAAAGCCGTTCTTATCTCTCTTATTTCGCATAAATTTGATAAGAAACGATTTTTCCTTAATCTACTATTTTAATCAAGTTCATATGTTTCACCGATGCAAACCAATGCACGTGTTTCCTAATCATATGCGAAACTAGTCATTATCGTAATCTTTACATCTTTGTTAGGCTCTTTTTACTGTACGTTCTTACTGTTGTGAATGTATTTTGAGCTGTAAAAGCAGTTTGCTAGCCATTGAAATTTTGATCATAATTAATATCTATTATAAGATTAATGGGAGAATATATATTAATTAATTATATTTTATAATTATCTGCTATTACTTTATTTTGTAAAGTAATAGATCATAATATGCAGAAAATATGAATTTTTATAATGAAGTCAAAGGCATATGGATTTACATAAATTTTTGGAATACATAAAGTTATATTGATATTTTAAATCATTTTCCTCTTTTATGAACACACAAGAAAATTTGATTGTCAATATTTCTGTTGGATGGCATCTTTAGATTTTCCTTTACCTGTTTTACTATTTACTTCTATATAAACAGTTAAAAACTCTTGTTATCTGCACTTTACTGTGGAGTAATGACAACACTTAAAACTTGTTTCGGCTTTGAAATTGTACACGTTTAATGACGTTGAAGTAATTTTAGTATTTGATGTCATAAAATCAACTAGCAATTTGCTGTAAATAATTAACTTGGAAGATAGCTGAATCTTGAAACTAATGAGAGTATTTCAAAATTACACCGACGTTTCTGTTAGTGTTTCCAGGATCAAACCCCAATTTTTTTTGCTTAAATAAATACAACACCAAAAAGGAAGGTTTAATCTCTACTTGATGCTAATCCCATTTCGCACAATTTTCTTATTTCAAACAAGAAGGCTTTTGAGCTGTGAAACCTCGACAATAAAAATGTCATATGAAACTAATCGGTTCGTTCAACCAAATACAAATATCTTGACAATATTTCTCTAATATTTGAAGCTTGAAATCCGAACAAACTGTAATCAAAATTTGTTTAAAGAAGTATTGTTTCCTATGTGTTTTAATAATTGCTTATTTATGGAGGCGAAGAATGTCACAAAATGTCCATTCAAAATAATAAATTGAATGATTTAACTTTGTTCGCACAAAAAAAGGTTAACCTACATATGTAGACGCACACAAACAGGATTTGACCAGGAGGCAGAAATTCTATTCCGTACAAGAAATTGCCCTAAGATACCTGTAGGCTCCCTTCGATGACCATCGGTTATGTACTTTTTGAGTTATCGTGTTTTACGCAGAGGCTATCCTAGCCAATATTGGGCCTGCAGAATTCACCCAAACATAGAGCCGCCCATATTATTTGTATGGTTCACGGTTATGTAGATTGGTGAATACATCGGTACCGTTCTTTGCATATTTTTTACTAATTGTATGGCGGTTGGTGAAGTAGAGTAGTGCCTTTCCACTATCAATGTTTCCTGTATTCTACAGGTTCATCCTGCACAACTTCTGTCTATTCTTCTCGGTCGAGATATTTTTTGTGCGGATTTAAAAAAAAGAATAAATATTGTTTTTGTTAATGAAAAATATTTAACCATGAATCCTCTGACGTTGTTAATTTCAATACCTGAGAAAGTGAAATACTCACTACAAAGAGCACTAACTCATACTAATGTGATGCGGGTGGTAGTAAAAAATTGAAAAGGAACACGAACTCTGCACCTGGAACACTTAAAATAAAAAAAACATGGCTTTGTTTAGAAATTATTCCATGCAGAGTACTCGGGAAACCCAAAGTAGTTTGCAGTGATTTATCGTGCTACATAACAAAAATTGATAGTAAAAGAATGAAATATAAGTTTAATTCCCATTAAAAATTTGCTTGTTAAAAATTACAAGGCTTTAAATAATCTCGGGTTACACCTTTTTTAGTATTTTTGAATAGTGACGGTTTTTTAAGGAAGACATGTATCCATAACTCAATACCTAAATCAACCACTAATTATCATAGATCATCCTTTGAGTCATTGCTTTCATTGAAAGATCTGATATATTTTTAGTCACACAATCTTGGAATGAACGGGTATTGCAGGTAATTTGCAAAGTGCTAAGAATATCCATTAATATGCAATTTTAATGATTAAACGGAAATACCGGGAGGATTAGTTATCGCATTTATTGCGTAAATCCCCCAATTTACTAATTAAAGCTATAATCATTTCACTACAGGAGCCGATTATTACCAAAGTATTTGCTGATCGGCGTTTAAAGGATGTTTTTCTATTCCTAGACTCTAGGCAAATGTAATTGTCTTGGTAGAATGATAAGGCATTGTCTTTAGATTAATTATTTTCAATGTTACTATAGGTCTGAAAATTCAAGGCCTCAGCACACCACATTGGTATTGACAGTATTCAGTTCTATATTTTAACGTAAATTAATATACTCAATAGGTGCATTTATTTATTTTTTGTTTGAAAATATACTATAGAAGTATAATCTGTTTAATCCGTCGAAATCATTGCTCAATTCAATTTTATTTATCCAATTCATTTGATAACTTCATATTTTATCTATCTGTGTACCACAGACAACCGCTTCGTAGCAAGCATTTGTTTGTGAGGACGCTAAAATTAAGCAAAATGTATTTCCAATTCACATGAGAAAACTTTTACTGTATTTTACGTAAACTAAGAATAATGAACTACAGAGCAGCCTCACTAATTGCTTACGATATAGTGTCACCTCGATATAATTGTCTACCTTTTCCCTGCCCTTCCATTACCAGTATAATTTTGTCTCTTTTCATCCTGAAACTGGTAATTACTGCATCATTGCAGATATTAGAATGTCTTGGAAACATGTCATTATAATATCAGATTTCTCAGTAAATCTCTCAAGTTACTATCAATATTACTACTTTCCATCTGTCAAATTCAAATTTGTTTTATTTATTTATTTAAATGAAATCTATTTAGTACGATTGACCCAATCGTACTAGAAAGTTATAAAATTGCGTCAAATTGCAGTTTTTAGCGGCAGATTTCTTCTGGCAAAAAAAACTTTAATAATAAGGAATTAACTTTTCAATTTCTCATGTTTCTCAAAATACCTAATGCCAAATTTGCAATGGTGTTAAGAATTTTCTGCTTTCTGATGTATTAAAACGTACAAAACTTAAATAAAACGATACATTGGCATAACAAGCTATATGAAACTGCACAAAGTAAAGAGACGTATGATTTTTAACATTCTGATTTATCAATTTACTAAATTGCTATTTTTCTGTTTTTAAATCTTGTAGCATTTCTAAACCCTCCTTTAGTCCACCTTAATACAGTAAATTATAAAGTTTGCGAATATGACTTCGTTTTAAAAAGTTTGTCGACTTAAATATGACATGAGCAAAGCTGTAAATATTTTGAAGTCAATTATTAAAGTCCAACAACAAAATTTATTGCAGATGCACAATAAACGTACTCAACTACGTGGTTAACTGATCTTGATACTTCATTAAAACATTTGTTTTGGAAATTTCCACAATGTTTATTATTATCGCTATTTTAACTAATTGTTCGAATTTTGCCGTAGCTAAGGGATAGTCAGATTTGTTTGATCCAAACAATGACATTTCTTTATGAGTTCTTTAAATTGGCGTATAAATCAAATACATATTTTGATGAGTATTTTGTTAAATCTAAATAAATACTAATTTTTATGTGAGAATATTTGTCAGTTAAGTTAAAGCTCCCAGATTCATATTCAAAATTTCAAATTTTTTGATTATGAACTGAGTAAATAGCATGCCTAGAGTCGAATGCAGTCACAAAAATCAGAGGTTGCCATTCAGAAATGTTCAGTACGAGAGGTCAAAGGGTAAGGGATCATTCTGCGGGGATATCCTTCTCTTAGTCCCAGTGTTTTTCCCTTTTTCAAAACTCAACTTTCTGTTAATTTTATAACAAATACATCCATTTAATTAAAAACAATGTATAACTTTATTGCATTAAATTTATTGAATTACCATGCCAAGCGCAAAATTTTGTCTGATGGCGTTCACATGTTTTAAATTGTTTTTATTTATGAAAACAATAAATATCTTTATAACTGTAATGCAAGAATGTACATCCATGATGATTGCAAGATTAATCAAAACAGTTGGCAAATAAATTGTGAAATCTGCATATTTTTGTAATTAAGTCTTTGTTTTGTTACGACATAAGGGAATTTTTAAATTATGTTTACTTTGACAACGTAAATGTTTTTCTTCTCTTCATATGTGTTTTGTGGTCTTTTGACATGACATTTCCACAGTTTACTTTCTTGAAATAGTATATCTGAAAATGATTAAAACGCTGCTTGTTTTCTTGGGATTAACGGTTTATTCCAACAGGTTAAATTATATTTTATATTTTGCAGGTTGTTGGCTGTTCAACATGTAAAACAGTTGTTATACATTAACGAAAATCAAATACTTTAGATCAACTGATTATTGATTATTCTTGCAAAATATAATAGCACAACCAAAATGTTTTTAAATTGTTTAGTGCGTAAATAGCTTCAATCAAACAATTCAAGAAACCTGTATAGCCGTCTAAAATAATATCGTGTAGTTGAACGACTTATTTTGAATTTAGTTTGCAGGAGGTAGTCATATTTTAAATTATTACATTAATTACAAAACTGATTTAAATTATTTTTCAAAAAAATTGCATTTTTAAAGAAACGCCGAAGTGGCATGTGGAGAAAATTATATAATTTCTGCTTGACTTTTAAAATTAGGATCAGCAGACTAACGATGGAACTGTGTAGGCTGCAACCACTAAAAACCTTTCTTTTTTTTACACAAGATTTGTCTTATCAAGATAACCCTCTGTGATAAGTCTTATCTCTCCATGGCCATCGGATGGCACGAAATTCAAAATTAAAATTTTTTGACCGTAATTTTTCGAAAAATCAAATGACCTTTAACATGGGAATTCTT
>JAQFYG010003467.1:0-12508 GCA_034694325.1 Entomobrya corticalis | reverse complement strand
CAGAAGCATGTGCCACAAACTTGGCGGTGCTAGTTTCTCGGTCATCGATATACCACTCAACTCAATGATTTTCTCATTCTACCATGTATTGATTCTGCAGGAATTTTGGTTTGCTTGAGTGCACACTGAACACAGTACACAGTACACACACAGCAGCACAGCACTGATTCTTTCTCCTTGCTTTCCTTCTCTTGTTCTCTTACTTTCCCCCAATTGCCATTTTGATTTTACTTATTTTCCCCTGCTCTGTGGCTGTTGCCAAAAACCGTATCACGCCACATTCCTTTATGCTATTATGTAAATAGAAATAAAATTATATTATACCCTTTTAATTTGTCAACCTGCATCTTTTCGTGTGCATTAAACGAAATAAATAATGCACAGCACATCAAAAGAGAGCAATTTTCTCTTTTTGTGATATGTACTTGTGTTTAGTAGTACTAAATTAGTACGTAAGAAGATTACAAAGGAATACTAAAAACAGGCCACAAAATTATTTTCGCGTAACGTTCACAGAAGAATAGAAAGTACATGTAAAATGTTTCATGTTTGTGTTGCGTGTTAGGTCATTCAGTCCAGTTTTTCCTTTTGTATTTTGCTGCAAAGCTTCTTGCTTTCTTCTGCTGTCGACAAGCCATACAGGCAGACTTTTTCTGTGAATGTTAGGGTATTTCTACTACTGCATTTTATATCATGTCATGTTCCATAAAGTAGTGCATATGACACATGCAAACCCAGATAACTTTGTGTTTTTTGGCTTTGTTGAGAGTGAGCAATGCGACATTTTCCCAACACTTTGCTTCGTGCCTACCATCAATTTGGAACTGGGAAGCGAAAGAGAATGTGTGATGATAAGAGTGTTTAATGCACAGAGATGTTGGGGTGAATGTAGAAAGACAGAAAATTATTGCGAAATTGTGGAGATACACAAAAAACATGCGAGAATATAGTGGAGAAAGCTATTTATCTATGTTACAGTGCGACATTTTACTGAGCATGTAGAGAAGTGAATGACGATCAAAAATGTTTTAATCACGCGAGCATGTTCAATGTGCATCAACAAGCCCTGTGAAAAGAGCTAATATGACAATAATAAGTAGCAATTACGACTGCCAATAATAGCGGCTCATTAATTATTTTCTAGAGTTTTTGTTGCGAAAACATAACAGAAAATGGTATATATTGGTGCGGGTGCGTTTATGTGGGTGCTAGTCTTAGTGTTTAAGTAGTAAAAACTAGAATTTCATTTATCTGCTGGTGAATTAGCATGAAAACAAAGAAATATGATGTCGCAATAATCCATTCACCATTATGTTGTGTAATCCGTTTTGTAAACGATGACAGTGACGTTCAAATTGACTATTATTTGTAATAAGTCTGGTTGCGTTGCGTGCTTTTAGTATATTTCTTTCCCACCTGATTAAGTTAGATTTATTCTTAAATAAATTTTCAGCTTTACAATCTTTTGATCGCATCCATCTTTGGACTCTTTTTTGAGCCTATCTAATTTTAGCTTGAATATTGAATTTCACGTGGGAGCAATTTAATGAGCAACAAGCTTGGCGTCAATAACTTTAAGCCGAATTTACGTAAACTCAAATCTATTTAATTTTACTTTTGACATGAATAAGGCGATCCAACTTCTTAAAGTTACAAAGAGTGTCTTGAATATTTTATACATTTATCTATCTACTAATATTACCTCTAACTTTTCTTTTGACTTCGATTTTACTTATTTAACAGCACTATATAATGCTGAAAAGCACAAGATGGAAGCGGATGTATCACTTTCGTAAATTTGAAATTGTGAAAATTCTGCTCTGCCTTCTTTTGTATTGATTTATTCACAAAGTTACATAACTATTCGACATGTCATATTGTCGACTTGTCGCTCGTCGCTCTTCTTTCTCACTATTTTTAAGAAAATGCTCAGTGAAACGAGTAAATATGAATTTTGCGACACAACACAACTCTTCTGGGAATGTACGTGTCCGTCTATATATATTATTTACTCGTCTACAACTTTTACATTGGTTCACAGTTCACCCCACCAACCAAGAAGGCGTACAATTCGACAGTATCATGTATGTAATCGTACTACATCGAATCGACTATCAAAATAGCTTTGAACTCTTTCTCGCAATTTCTTCTGTAAATCCATTATGCTTTAAGTTGTAATGTTGTTCTGTTCATAATATGACTTTTTTAGCGTTATATATAACCTCTGCCACTACAATTTACCTTTGCCGTATTTCATGTATTGTTTGGCCTCCCCTTCCAGTAAAAGCCCGACATTTGTCGCTGTCAATTGCACTTAAAGCTTTTCTCTACAACAATGCACACTGCACACTGTATACAGGAGCATAATTTATTATCACCGACTCAAGTAGGTATACACTTAAGGCCTTGGGGGACGTTTCTGGAGCGTTTGTACAAAACCATAAGTCGAAAAGTCAATAAATAATATGCATGTATGTACGTGTTTTGTGGTAACGGTAAAACAAATAAAGTTACAGTAGACAAAACGATGCAACATCAAGGAGAACCAAAGAAATGATTTTCTCTTTTCAATTACATGATCGTCTTTTAAGAACTTTGACTTATGGCAGCAGAAGATTTGCTACAGATTATTACTCCAACCTAGCTTGTTTTTGTATGATATAGAATGAAAATGAAACACAACGATAAAAATTAGTCAAAGAAAGCATGATATAAAGGAGGCGGATGAAACTATCATCGGTATCCACATCCAGGTATATCTGCAATTCATGGCAGAGAGTAAGATCTACCTACATTAGTTTGAAACATCTATTGTTTTGTAATTTGAGGCTTAAAGTCTGCCCGAGCATGCAGTTCCGTTCCGGATCCAATTTTCCAATAATGCTCTATTTTATTTGTTAAGGCATTCTGTATTTTGTTCTTTGGCATGCATGCATGTATGCATGTTGGATGTGGTTCAGTCGTGACTCTCTGCTGCTTTCTTTTCTCTCTAAATCCATCCCTTACTCCAGCTACTTTCTCCATCTCTAATTTAGTAGAGCTCTTACTCGGTTTCATTACGTCATGAAACAAATAAAATGTAGCAATTTTTGGAAACCGTAGTAGAAATTTTTTATGGACAAAAAGTATTGGTTGGCTACTGATAATGTTTGCTATATACGTTCCTTTTATATAGAATAGAATAATGAATAATCCTTTTCTTCCCTTTCTTGTCTCCTTTTTCATTATTTTTAGATACTAGAGGCGAGCTATGGCATCCCAGCTATCAATATTTCATACTTCTGAAAGTATTCATATTTGATATAATCCGGTGAATTATTAAATGATGCTTGATTTGGCTGCTGAATATTTTAGTAGTCCAATTTCAACTACAATGCTACCAAATTATCTGATCATTTGAGTGGTCTCTCTGTAAACCTTTTGTCCTTTTATGGCAACACTTGTGGCAAATAAAGTAAAAACAGAAAAGTATGGTTGAATTTGCTACATAATCAGTAAATGTGGAAACAAATATTTCTCTTTCTTTACAAGTTGCACTAGGCAGTCCAACGAGCACATACATACAGGACAATGTAGTAAATATCTGTACATATTTTACCTTCTCAGCAAAACGAAATGAGACGATGGAATATGCATATGACCATCAAAATATGTTTTGTTTGTATGACAGTCATATATTCTTACACAATGCTACAAAGGATTGCTAAAACACAATAGATGTTTTTACATTGACCAATTTTGTGAAGGGAATCGGTCACAAAACTAGTTGGCGGCCTGAACATAAAAAATGTAAAAATTCGAAATAAAACGATCAATTCTTTTAACCTTTTGTTCTTTTTGTTATATGGACATGAACAAGAAAATATTTCAAAAATAATTTATTTTTGATGCGACAACCAAGTACTATCTAAGTCGGTTTGTTATAGAAAAATTGTAAGACCAATATTTCGTTTCTACCAAAAAAAAAATTTCTTCTGTGAGTATTATTTTTGACCGAAACTATATTGGTTTTAGGTTAGCATTTCTTTTATAAGCAAACAATCAAACAATAAATTTTTTTCATAACAGAACAAATGTGTGCTGATAATTTGCCCTGAATATTTGTTGGATAATTTCAATTTCACAAAAAGATAGGAAGCTAAAACGAAATAAACAAATATCATAATAGAGAGCTCTTCAATAATAATACATTTAATAAAATATACAGTTTTATGATACAAATGAAAGCTTGTCACTGTGCTGGTCAACACCACCATCATTGAAATTGTCATCCGGGTTATTGCAGAAGAGATACAACTAAATTTGAGAGTTCTACGTAACTGTGTGCGCTTGCATAGTGCTTTTCCCGAGTTGGGACTCTGGGGCTTTGTGAAACGTCCACATGTAAATTAGAGACCTATACAACATCATTTTTTTGTTTGTTTGCTTGCTGTTCGAAAACTTGAGTTTGAGCTTGTAGTATGTAAATACTAAATACTGATATATAGTTATTCGTATTTGCTAACTTTTCGCATTTTAGCCATCTTCTTGCATGTTTACTTGTTAGTTGTTTCGTCCCGCTGTTTACTTGTCCTTCAATCTGTGCCCACGTACCCAGTCATTTCGAAGAGATGGAGGAATGAAACAGCGCTTAGTTTGTTGACTAGGAAAGGATAAAAGGAAGAAGTACGTGTGTGTGTTTTTGCATTCAATCCACCAAAATCTAGCCAACTTTTAGACCGACATAACACCAGATATCATTCTTGACGTTATAGGTTGGAAAGAAAAAAGAAAGCAGGCCAAGCAGAACCAAGATATTTTTCCAGAGTTGCTCACAGACTCACACACACATACAAAATCAGGCGAGCTATTTTCTTTCTGAGAGTTGAGAATCACCGAGATGTGTATGCTCCAAAAGTGTAACATTTATATGGCATCCCCATTCAAGGAGTTGCCAATTTGGGTTTGTTGCAGTTACAGATTTTGCAGTCTTTTTCTCTTTCATGTACATAAATATACTAAACCGTGATGCATGCATGCATCTGTAAATACACCACAGAGCTTAAAAAGCTTAATTTAAAGCCAGCCGTCTTAAGAAAGTAGCAGCAAAATAAACTACCAACTCATAATCAGTTGCCACTCGGCTATGTTCGATAGGTCATTCCGGTCATGGGTCATCTTAAAATTCAACTCTTCGTAAAGCAAAGTTATCATTTAACCTAAAACAATTCCCAGATAGATAAATGACCAAATAGAATTTCATAGTCAAGCATTATTTTTCATCTCATTCAGCCTAATAGCTCGGCTTAAAATATTTTATGTGTTCAATTTCATCGTTGCTGTTGGTTCTGCATTATAAAAGATACTGCTGTTATATTATACCTACAGGCATATCATCATATCATGTTGTAAATAATGTGGGGCATAGAGAACCGTTTTTGGTATCTGTTCCAGGGTTTTAGTGATGTGCATAAACGTATAACCTACACGAAAAAAGCCATTACATGCACCACCACAAGTGTGGTTTTGAATGTAGTTTCAGTCAGTGCTCAAGTTAGTTAGGGAGAAAGATAATCACTCTCGCTTAGATTATACAGGCCTGTTATATTATAACTCTCATCTTTATATAGCTTTCCACAGAATTGAAAATAGTTGGAGAGTCTTACTGTTTGGCGGAGATCTAACCGTGTCTTTTCTTTGCTGTTTTCAGAAGAAATAGCCATAGAGAAAGTGCGGTTGTTAGTGTGTTATGCTGGCACTGCCGCCACCAGTTCCATCACCACAGAAATGGTGAAATGGTGAAATGGTGAAAGCATTACTAGAACATATACTATGTTCCAAGTTTTATACGAGTAATGTATCCTCCTTCTGTAGAAAAGATGATATTTTGATGAGGCTATTCTACCATGTACAGGCTCAATATTTATTATTGATCCGATGTGGGTTTGCCACTCTACATGCACAACCTATGCATGCTTTACATGCACAAGAGTTAAAGTAAGTCATGCTACGTCCACACCGATGTTGCTGGAGAAAGCTACAGCTCGCATACCTTTCACTGTTGTTATTGCTCTGTACTTTCTTGCTGTTGGAATATTATATACTCTTTTCTACATTTCCTCTCATAAAAACGACGTTACCGGGCTCCTTATATGTTTACCTGACTATAACTTTTCCCATTCTTTTTTTTCACTGTGATGGAATGAATGTTGTCGTATGTGTGTGCTTTATATTTCAGAAAGAACTTTTTAGTAGTAGTGGCGGCACTAAGTAGCTAGGATAAAGTTGGCTGTCTGTGGTGTATTTAATGTTTTTATACTGGAATAATACAGATAACTGTACAAAAACTGTGCGCTCTTTTTTCTTTACTTCTCTTTGCTTTGCACTTGTGCTGCTGTTTGTGTCGAAGAGAAAATTGTCTCTTTCTTGAGTAGTAGCTCAGTCTCAGATCCTTTCCAGTAGTGGGTTTCTGCCCATCACGGTGAGACACAAAAATATGCAAGGGCAGGTATACTTGTAATCCGGAACTGAGACTTGAGCATTCATGCCAAAATTGAAAGTGAGAAAAGGGAAGCACACGGAATTAAAGATATAAGTAAACTAATTCCTCTGTTCTCATGCTCTCTTAGTTTGGTCACTTTGGTTTGGTTGTTTGTGTGTGTATTTGGGGAAAAAAGAAAATAAGCGAGCCCTACTATAAAGGTAGCATAGTATGCTATATCATATTACAAATAATAATTGTAGATAGGTAGGGCTATATCCCAAAGTTGATACCTTAAGCTTACCCCTTACTCTTGCTGTCGTCCGACCAAGAGCATAAAAAGTTTGTGGGTCAAACTGCAAAATATTAAGTATTACAATTACCGGAGAACACTGAAGAAAAGGGAATAAGTTAGCGAAGCAGTAGGATATCCCAGCTCTTAAAGAATAGAGGTGAATAAGAGTCTAGAAAGGAAAGCGTGTGAGAGAGGGAGATGGACGAGTAGACAGCGAGAGAGACGTCAGTTTTCACCTATGCATATTTATAATCTTTAATTTTCTTTGTATACAACAATAGTTTTCTGGATCAATCTTATACTAAATGTGTCGTTACTTGAAACATTCCTGGCAGGAGAAAGAAGTGAGGAAGAAGCAGTTACGATAATTACTGTGAGGAGGAGAAAGGAGAAAACGGGATTTGCTGCTGTTGAATTTGCTGAAAACTATTGTCGCTTTTGAAGAACTTGCAAAAAGCAGCAACGGTCTCCAGTCATACGTACGCCACCGGTGCTAATAAGTGCTTCTTTTACATTTTTTCTTCATTACTACGGCATCATTACTACAAAGACTAAAAATGCATCAGATCTACAGCTAGTAGTAAGATAAATAGGTAGTGGTAGGTACTCACAAATTCCTTGGAACACATTTAATAGCTACTGCCCTTTTACATCTTCCCTGTCCTTCTTTCCTCTTACGGATTCAACCTTACCTTAATTTCTTAAGAAAAGTGATTAAACAAAAAATGTATTTTTTTAGAAAAAATATTTTTAAAAGTGAGAGTGAATAAGGTCCCTTCTTAATTAAATTGAGTCATCCTTATCGTTAATAAGTTTAAAAAACGGCGCCATCATGCATTACTTTGAGAAAATTACGGAAACGAATATGATTCTCGTGACTGCTACAGCAGCATCTGCTGTAGCAGCGATCGCAGTCTACTATGTCTTCAGTGTTGTACAGGTTAGTACAATTTTATAGACAACTAAATGCCATTTTAACTGCATAAACACTGTCTCTTTAGGTTGACTTGAGAAAATGTTCAAATTCTTACAGAAACCTAGAATCCATACTAGCAATAATAGAATTAGAAAATTTATACAAGACCACATGCCAACGTTGAAGGACAAGTACTATCCGTCAGTTTATTTCTGGGAGGGTCGAATCCAGTCTGTGATGGGCCTACGGCTAAGACTTTCTCCCACTTTCAAGCTGCCTTATCGTCGAGAAATAGTGCCACTGTCAGATGGGTAAGTAACAAAATCATTAAGAAAAAGTTTGAGGCATAATGTCAAACTAATAATAACGTAATATCCACCCATATACATTAACGCAATACGTGCATATTAAAGTTGTATTCAACAAATAGGGAAATTAATCGGTTTTCATTTCTTTAAAGAAAGAGCAAATTGTTGCTTTCTCTGTGAGATTGCGTGTACCCTCCCATTTCATAAGAGTAAAGAGATGGTAAGAAATTAATTAAGGATAGAGTATCTTGTTCACTTACTAATTCACGAAGTGTTTTCACTGACACGCTTAATTTACAATGACGATGGATACAACAGCGAAGCCATATATGCACATAACGGTGTCAGTGACTGCGCTAACGTGTTTATGCATGGCGTGTTTTCTCTAAAAACAAGTCACAAAGTACACAAAGTCTCTCGAGAAAGCAAGCATGCAGCACATGCAGATATCATGAAAATACTTATGTGCTTTTTCTAATGATATGGGGATTGGAAATTGAGAATATTAATGGCTACTGTTGACTGTTGTTTGTAAGTTGTATTGGATTTCACTTTTTTATGTTTTTATTTTTCCAGTGGAGAGGTCGGCATTGACTTTATGGAACCGGATGAACAGAACGTGAGCGGGTATGTACATTTTGTATTAGTGTCATTTTGCATAGTTTATTGCATGTATTTACGAATATAATGGCATACTTTTTCAAAGTGGTGAAGATAGCATCAGAACATTAGTAATAAGTAGCTGTTGACAATGTTGACATTCATCATTTATGATTTGGATTTAAAGTTTCTTTCTTCCTTTTTATGCTATAATGTATCATTTGACGAGGGCAATATAGACATATTAGCTTCATTTTAGTTGCCCTCTCATCAAATACAGTAATTGACTTGACTTGTTGCATAAACATGGCATTTGGGATTTTCGCTGTCAAATGACCACCATCTTATTTTAAAGAATCATGTATTAAAATTGACATTTTAATATCTCCCCGTTTCCTACAAGTATTCAAGCTGTGTATTTTCGCTTGAAAATAATGAGTGATGCTTGAAAATGTTTTTTTGGTTTTAATGTAGACCTCACCTAAAAGTCTTCCTTCTTCCGGGACTGACAAGTTCCTCCCAAACATCCTACATCAAGACACTAGCGATGGCCTGCCTGAAAGCAGGTGCGACCGTAATAGTTTTCAATCACCGGGGTCTTGGAGGCGTTCCAATCAAGGTGTTTTGTCATTCTATATTCTAAACTGTGTTGCTCTTTTACTTCCACCATTTCCTCTATAACAGCAAATAACTGGATTCGCTGACTTTTAATGTATTTTACTCTACATATTTTATTTTGGACAATAGACGCCCCGGTTATATTCCGCTTCAAATTGTGACGACGTCAGAGAGGTGGTAGCGTACTTGAAAAAGAAGTACCCCGGCGAGCGCATGATCGCTATTGGAACATCGATGGGCGGGTGCGGGTGGTTATGTCTAATGAATAACTTATTTAAACTTATCATATTTTTATGCTGTTCCATCAAACTCATTTGATTTTTTTATGCTAATAGAATGGTCTTCTGTCAATACATAATACAAAATCCTGAGGAAGCAAGGGAAACTTTCATATGCGCAATGGCAATATCCATTTGCTGGGATGCTGTGAATGGTGTTGCAAACCTAGAGAAGCCTTTCGTTAACCATTACATCATCAACTATGGCCTCACTCAAAACTTAAAATTTTTGTCAAGAAAGTAAGGAGAGTCGTTGCAAGATTGAATATAATCATAAAAATGCGGGATACACAAATAAACTATAAAATTTTTTCGATGATCTATATAGATACAAAGAAGTGCTGGAAGTTCGGGATTGTTGGGATTTCAATAAAATACTAAGGAGCACCAACTTGAGAGAGTTTGACTCGTCCTTTACTGCTCCCCAGTTTGGTTTTGAAACTGCACTGGACTACTACAAGTCAGCAAATATTGTTGATGACACGGACAAATTTACGATTCCAGTTTTTGGGTTTAGTGCGGCTGATGACCCCATGCAGCCTTTGACATGTATGAACCTTTCCTCTACTTTCTCTACGTCATTAGTGAACATGAGATTAAATATAGTAGGTCGCCAAATCCCCTTTTCTAATCTACAATAATGCATCATACAGGCTTACCGCTGAAACAATCCGAAGCTCCTGGATCCAACCTTGTCATGATTGTAACAGTACGAGGTGGGCACCTAGGGTTTCTTGAGGGACCGTTGCCACTCCGAAAACCATTCCATTACCTGGAGCGTGTGGTGGGGGAATTCGTATATGCCGTTCGTTTTTATGGTGAAGAGATGCGTGCCGACAAGGAAATGAATGATAATAGCAATAGTAATTCCACATGTAACCATCGGTAAACAATGTGACAACTAGTTACAAAATGTAGACTACATACCTTTATTACCTTGTTAGGAGAAAGTTGTGCATTCACACATATACAATATATACAAAATCTATTATGTATGCAGCGCATCATAATGGACACATAATATATACCTTCTACCTTATACACAAACATAAAATACCTATATGTACTCAAAATGAAAAACACTTCCTGGTCAAAACAAGTCTTTGTAGCAGAAAGTTGAAGTTTATTTTTCGTTTCACATCCAAGCAAAATCACTTTTAAGTGTATTTGAACCAATTATAAAGTTTTGTTTGCTCTGTGACATTTCGACATTTATTGGTCTGACTTTAGGTATGAAAGGAGAAATGCCAATTTCCAGATCAGTATATTCAGAGTATCGGATAAAAGAAAGTATTACCAACAACGGATAAAATCATATAAAACTAAGAACCACAGGGTCTAAAATGACAGAGTCTAGATTTTCATACTTTCGTTGCACGATAAATGCAAACAAATGACGAACGGATGGAATAATGTGGGCATTAAACAGTTTTATCATTTGAAAAATATATTTACGAATATTCCTATCTATCACATAACCAAGTACATATAATTTTGTGATACATTATATGATATCAAATATGCTGACAAATTTAAAATTATTTCGTAATTGTGTATTATGTTTTCTTCAATTCAATCCCACGTATTAAATTCACTGCTGTTCCCATTTATAAGCAATTCCAATAATTTGATAGTTAAATAGTTTCAAGTAGCAGACAATTCCATATTTTTATCCAGCTTTTGTCATATTAAAAATGGTGGTGTGTAAGATAAGAATTGGAACGGAAAATACGTCTTGGGAAAATACGTAATTGTGTAACTAGAAACTAGTACAACTACAACTATACCGTTAAATTTTGTTTCTAGTTAAAAGATGTAAGACCGTTAGGTAGAGAAGTAAGTTAGAAATTTTATTTTCTAGAACGGCTTTCTTTCAGGATTAGCGAACGGAATGACTTTATATTCATACATGATAACATAACACATAAGTGCATTTCCAAGTAATTTTTTCAAGTGCATGAAGTGAGATGCATGATCAATAAAGAAACATAAAACAAAATTTACACAAATATATAAAAAAATACATACACAACTAAAAATAATAATCACAAAATCAATATAATATAGGCATTTATATAACTACTAAAAACTAATTAACACTATCATATAAATATATATGCGTACACAAAAGTTATAACGTAAAATAAATGTAAAGAACAAACATTTTGTATATCATAATCAATCATCATTTCAAAAAGGCAATAACTACCTTTTAACCTTTGCATTTTAAGACAGCTAATACTGATTGTTTCGTACTGAAAAACGTGAATTATTTATTCGACAATAGAGTAGGCTTTTTATTGAAGGGAAACTTTTCTAAAATAAATAGGTATAGAAAAAGTTTTAAATAACAGGAAACTTACACTTTAAAAGTAAAAAAGATATAATGATCTGGGAAAGGGATAATGAGTATTTACTGACGACAGTTTCAAGAATTTTGCATGATAATATATAAAAAAGTTTTCCTTAGATGAGTATTAACATGCTATTTTTGACATAAAACTCCTAACTCCATAATTATATACATTATTACACATACCATTAGCTATACGCAGTATATATATTATAATTATTATATATTACATTCTATTGGAATTGGATAACCGAACAGAAGTAGAAAACTTTCATCTCCAATTCTCCTTCTTCTGACAACTTTCTTGATAATTATACTCGTACTCTTTCCAGATAAAGTAAAATAAATAAACCTATTTACCAGAAGATAATTGTCATTTGATATGCTATGCTTCATTTTATAGTATAGTTACTGGCGAAAATAGGTTTTGCTTACTACGCCATTTGAAAAATATCTAATTTAATTTCCGATACTTGAAACTGCCCTGCTCTCTCATTTTTTTGCTTTCTCTCTGTTCTCTGCTCGTCATTATTACATTTGGTGTTGTTCATTGAAATCCAATTTCGTTTAAAGAATAATTAGGTGAAGCTGAAGAAAAAACAGTCATAGTAGTATGAATATACATGCACTCGGCTGACAGCAAATTTAAAAATAACCAATAAGTCATAAAAACTGATATA